>JAQIXS010001724.1:0-27400 GCA_034700785.1 Rossiulus vilnensis | reverse complement strand
TGGTGCAGGGGACATCTGCTCTCCCTGCGCTCATCCAGGTACGGAATACATGTAGCTGCGAAAGAGGAGTCACTGGACTATGTATCCGCTCGTGGAGTTAATTTGCTCTCCAATGTAGGCGCCGGTGTAGCATATGGCATCCACGCCTGTCGAGATTTTAGATAAAATAATCGGGGAAAAGTACGGTGTCATTGGACTTTGTTCTGACGAACGCCGTTTGACTCGATTATGCAATGAACACGCAGCTCGCATTAAGCAAGCTGCTCAGCAAACTAAGCAACGGCAGCGTTGCCGCTTAATGGCGTGCAGAGTAACAACGGCGAACGTAGGACGCATTCAGTCAGTAGCATGGTCGAGCAAGTTGAAACAAAAGTGTTTATTTTCAAATGCACGTTTGACTAACTCGTTAGACGCATCATCGAGCAGTCAGCGGCTGAAGCAATCTTTGAAAAAAATCTTTTGCTGTCACATTGTCAAATTTTTCGTGACATGACGGTCAGATGTGGAATGAGCATAACAGGACTGTTGATACTGTCATTCAAACTACTTATGTTATCTAAATCAGGGCTCTTAACCTTTTGTGGGTTATGAAAGACGTTGGCGTTCATGAAGGTGAAGCTTTCGGACCTCTTCCCAAAATCGTGCCTCAAGCATCAACTGCAATGTTATTGGTATTGATGACAGTCACAGGCAATGCTAATGTTGCCACGATTCGCACACTTATAGTTGAAGAAATGCTGCTTTTTTTTCTCCAAGTTCACCGACACTAAGCAGAGAACCCAGATCTACGCAAATCTAAAATGTTTCATGAAATTGGGCTGCGTTGCCTGATTCTTTTCGAAATGAATTTAATCGCATTCTTCCAAGTATCCAGCGAGTTAATGCCAAGAAAGTAACTTACGGAATACATGTACATCACACTGATGTATTATTATTTTATTGCACATTTTCAATTGCGCTCAACGACTTCAAACCTGGTTTCTTGTTACCATCAGCCTAGTCTCATCCATCAGCTCAGGAAACTTATTTGGGATAAAAACAAACCCTGCGCCTTACGCATTTTCAAACAAAAAAAATGCATCGCTGGTCTTGCGCCATCGTTTCAGCCTGCTTTCACGATCTAATCTCGTTAAAGTGTAAAATCACATAAGCTGGTCGTAAAAATTGGAAAACTACTTTTCTGCTCGGAATGGGCTGCTCCGATTTGCTATCTGTAATGAGTCGCATTAATTGTTTTCACGCAGAGAGCTGCGCAGTTTATCGCCGAGTCTATTTGGAATTTTTCTATTTTTATGTGGCATTCAAAAGTTTATGTTCATGGACAGGCCCTCTTTACTGCCAAATGCTAAAACCCAGATGACACATTTCTAGGAAGGGGCGCGAGATGAATTCCCAAATGCTTTACTGCGAGGCCCACGTTCTGCCCGTAAACTATAACACCGTGTCGGAAGGCAATATCTAAGAATGAGGAAATCACACGTTTTTGAGGGAACATGAGTTACATTGACAAACCTTGCTAGTTGCACTGGTTTTTTTTATTGCGAATGTCGTCTGTTTTCCTGGGCCGCTTCGTACAGCCCACGTGACCCGACACGTTGCTGCTCACTTTAGTTTAGTCCAGGGGCTGAGTTATTACCTTCGTCTGCCAATTACCTGTTTTACGGATTAATATCTGGATTCGTTGTCCTCTCGAACATCCATTCCCCTCGCGCGCGTAAATGACGGCCGTTGTTCTTTAGAGAGGAATCAAACTACCATTACAACCGACTAATTTGGCAAATCCACAAATTAGTGACTATGCGGTGGGTTAAGCGCCCACTTGCAGGCACCACGCTGCGTTTATAGGGGCGAAGGAATGCCTGGCAATTCTGGGTATAATAGGGTGCATCAGCTCAGTGGACACCGTATATCCCGCATGCAAAACGCGGAAAAATCTCAGGTGAACGCCCCATCGTTGTGCATAATTAGCTTAATTACCCCTTGGGATGGTGAACAAAATTACAGTGACGTCAACAAATTTCCTCGATGGGTTGTGTTCCTGTCCTTTAAGTACCCTTTGGTGCCGTCCATAAAGAACGTACGTGTGCATGAAAAAGTCGACTTTTTGATCTCCTAACATTCCCATCTTCCCCATTCCGTTATCATTAACAAGACTTTTTCCTCCTTTACGGCCGTTGTCATACATGTACTGTCTTTACCATGGTCAGATTTAACTTAATATGGAAATGTGTGCATGGCAGAGAAAAAAAAGCCTCAAAAGGACTGCATTACATTTTTAATATTTCTTCTTCCTAAATTATTTTCAATTCGACTGACGTTATAAGTGACTTTAAATAAAAATAATTCTGGAGGAAAAAATATTAAAAATGTAATGTACATTTTTGGCCCATCTATTAAAACATAACCTTAGCACATCATATTGTCAACTACTTTCTCAGTCGGTGTTCTACCAGGGAGGCAATGGTCGTTATTGAGGTTTCACCAGTATTCGAGAGCGACTAAAACAATAAAACTATAAAATTCGTGAACTGTTAAAACTATAAAAGTAGCCTATAGGCCTATCATCTCTTCTCTAGTCAATGATCGGCGTATTTTTATGAAACCCCTCACTCCGTCTAATCTCTGACATCATTCATGGACGGTCTTTCATACATGTTTCCCTCTCAATAAAAAAAACCGCCATAGTGCTATCAAAACCTTGCTGCATTATGATAGCGTTTTACTCGTTTTTTTTTGTTTAAATGATTGTCGGCCTCTTCACTCAACTAGATCAACCTCGCTGGCTGATTGCCATTTTTTTAAATATGATACATGGACATGCACTAGTTTTAATGCTTGAAAGCCAGTTTTCCTAGTATGTACAGTCGAACGCGACGATTATACGTGTAATAATTAATTCCACGAGCCAATTAACAGCAGTTACAAAGCATCGTACAAACACGCAGATATCCAACACGTTCTTGGATCTTGACACTTAACCATCAACCAATCATAAAAGGGAATGATCGTCCGTACACTTTCCCTTATTTCATTCTGACTGGCATCTCATCCTTCCCCTTAATTTTTTAAAACGACACATTGTAGCCAGCTCCTTATAATGTCATATTTGTTGGTAGGGCGCTTATCTTTTCGCCATCCATTTTATACTCTTGAGTAGAGATATCTGCAACTTTTATGTGTAGAAATAGATAATGCTCTACAGGTGTTTAGTGCCGATATGCGAAAGGTTTTAATTTATATACACAAAGCGAAATGTTATGCTTGAATATGCACCTGAAGTGACCTAAGCGTGATTTGAAAACTAACAAAAGCTTTAATGAGGCGTTGGCACACCGCAGAAAGCTCCATTATCTGGTATCATGGTATGACATCGTTGGCTGCGATTTCCTTTGTAGTTAGTCGCGCTAAATTAATATTGCGATCAAAATGCTAAACGCTTAAGATTGGGAGTATGGATTTCACCAACTTAAAATATGATATTAATTGTTTTCAGTATGAACTGAATTGAATAAGTGTCCACTGCGTAGTTTTTCCTGTATGCCAAATGACGTCACGATTTTTTTGAACGAACCATTCATCGTGTCTACCTCGGTGAAGGAATAACAACATGAATAAGCATGTGGTTCTTACACTACGATTTAAAGAAAATGTCCACTTGGATGCAGTGCAGGGGTTCAGATAGAGATGTTCACCAGCTACGGTTGCTTATCATCCCCCAGTTTGTAATTTATGTCGAGGAGTTGCGCCCTCGTTATTAACTCGACGGTGCACACCTCCATCGACTTAAGTATGCATGAATGCAGGTAATATATATTATTTCGTGTTATAATCTCGCGTTCACGATTCTTTAGAACTGAGTTGACCCTAGTCACCCATCCAACCAACCAACCCTCCTCAACAACCCCATCCTGGGCGTCCATTTTGCAAGTAAGTATAGGAAGTAAGATGGGTTCATCTACCCCGTTTTTGAACACGAAAGGGGTAAATCGCAACCCTGATTAATAATACAAGCATGTAGCAGAATTTGTAAGCGGGACTTTGCGCATGTTGCTTTACCCAAAGGGAGCCCGTATAATTCAAAAGTAGGACTCCTAAACTGTTTAGTGAATTATACAGCCCACCGATAGCTCATAGAATAGGATAATCTGGGATGAAACTCGGAGATAGTAACCAGCCCTGCAATATGCAAATTCACTTTTCAATTTTTTCTTTCAGCGTGACATGAAAGGCTTGAAAAGGGAGAAAAAAAAATCTCCACCTTAATCGTCTTTCAAGAGGCCATTGGCCTTTTGGCTGGGATCGTTGCCTGATCTTAGGTTAGGTGCCATGGGTGATGGAGACCCTGTTCGTTCGCGCAACCTCTTGAGATACGAGTGCAGTAGTGAAATAATGCTGTTTGCCAACCGCAAAAACTAGACAGCGAAATAATGACAGCATTTGTCAAAATCGCCCTCGAAGAACAAGCCCAGATTCCTAAAGCTAAACCTCACTGTGAGTGGGCGAATTGGCCTTGACCATACCATTATTCGAAAGTTCCTGTTTTTTATGTTCTGGTTAGATCAGTGGGATATGCGCTACTTGGATCAGAAGATGCAATAGATTTTTAAGATCACTAATGCAAAATGCAACATGTATCCATACAATTTTGTAAATATTTTTTTCTTGACAAAATACGCGCTGTCTAATGTAAACCCCTCTGCGTTTTGGACTTTTCATTTCCTAAAGCCACATAACGTTGTTATGACTTTTTGTTTACAACATATCAGTGTGTGCACCTGTAGCCAAATTATTGACATTGAAATTTGTAGTGTTAGTACGCTGATAGATCTTTTCTAATAAGGTTTTCTTTCATTGAACTTGACGGCTGTTCTCTTACATAGTATCAAAGATGGCGTCTAAATTTGAAGTGTAATATTACGAAAGCGACTCTTCAGTGCCAGTGAGTTGACAATTTATAGAACTCTTCACTATAGCAACCATCAAACGCCAGCATTGGCTTATAAAAGGGTCAATCACTCCATTGTATTATTAATATGGAAATGAGTTTTCTGAAAAATGTTTTTCAGCGTGTACGTTTAGCGCTTCAGCTTAACAGGTTGAAAGAGGTAACAGCTGGTTTCAGCAGCGTAGTCGATTTTTTCATGAACATTTACCATTAAAACATTTGATGATGCATTGTTTAATTTCACAATGAATAAATTTTCGAGTGGGGTCAACCCACGCGCTGGTGTCTGCGATATACTGTTTTTGACAGAATTTCTTCCGAATTCATGTGTCTAGCGCACAATTCCATAAGGTGATTTAGATGTCGCTGGAAATTTCACATACATATGTATGTTTGTTTATTGCCGCCAAAGCATTGCAAAAAGTCTTCTAACATCGTTATTGATAATTTTCTGCAAATTAGGCTAGTTTGGTAAAAATGCCGATTTTCATCGAGAGAAAAATGATGTTCATGTTCAGTTGACTTCTGGAAACGCATTCGTCCTCATAAATTATCCACAGCATTATGGAGTATCAAATTTAATGAGAGCGCTACTAGATTGCGTGCACGATAAACGTTGCATGATGTGAATTGTTGTTTCATAATAAAAGATGACCTGGTTTCGTGTTTCTAGGAATGATGAACTTTTTTCGTTGAAACTAATTTTAAACTCAGAAAAAAGAAATGTTTCATGATTATTTTGATCGAATATAACAGGGTTAGTACGTGTATTTGGAACATAAAAATTAATTTTGTATGAAATGTTCCTCGGGCTTACCTCGTAAAAAATGTTTCATTATATACATGTGAGCAGTGGCGACACGCAATAATGATTTATTTGACCCTTTGCGCTTTTTACCTTGTTTTTTGAAATATTGCACTGACGCAACTAAATGAATCCTTAATTGGACAATGGGTATTTAAAAGCACGTAATATACTGATTGTTTGCTGCGGCTTGAGTTGTAGTTCGGAAAGGAAAGGAAAAAGTATTGCCTTGTTGCAAGAAACGTATGCATTATTTAACATAACCTACCTGTTTTCTTTTGTCTCATGATGACATTGAGTTACATTGACGTCATATTTGCTTTCATTTGAAGTTTGCGATTCGAATGAAAATAGACTAAAGTATAGACTAAAGAAAATAGACGAAAGTTTAAAATAATTAACACAATACTGGGCAAAGTAACGTTTGGTCAACCTGTTCTGCCTGCATGCTTCCTTCCGTATTAACTATTGGCAACCATTTTCAGGATAGTTCCCAAACGATAGTTTGAAAGATCTGGGAATAATATGGGACGTGAACCTAAAACCATTGGCTTTGGAGAAACCACCCTACTGTCAAACATTGCTGAAGGATTGGTGCAATAATAAAGAACAGTTTCCCCAGCTTGTACTTTTCTGCTAATCATTCATGCAGTTTAACTTCTGCAATGTCAATATGCAACCACCAACAGCAACATAACTATATTGCAGAACCCCTGGTGATAGCCTGTGGAATCCTCAAGCTTTACAAAGTCCTGCACCAACTCAGATTAGTCTGCGTGACTTCGCACATTTTCTGTTAACCCTTTTTCGTTTTTATTAACGTATGGCCTCTTGTTTCAGCCCCACGGATTATCAGCTGACTTCTCTTCAACAAGTATCTGACTATTTAAAAACGGAAGGCACGTGCAAGTGCGGTTTGGAGTGCCCGTTGTCAGTGCAGGCCATTTTCAACTTCAACCCGCAAGTGTCATCCAAATTGTGGACAGTGGCGGATATCTCCGGTAATGAAAACGGCAACCTGTGCGAGCACAAGCGAAAAATTGTAGCCATGGCTACTCTCAGGAGGAACGCTTCAAACTACCAACCGGTTCAGGGAACGGGGAAATCTACGACGTCAGAGGCGAGCGTGGAACCCTTGACCAACAACAACAGTGTACATAATAAAATGATTACTGCAATAACAGTGGACGCCGCAGTAAACGATGTTTCAGCAATTTCAAAAAAAGGTACGTTCAGAAGTCTGACAAATTCCATTGAGGTTTTATTTTTTGGTCGAAATTGTAAATGTTTTATGTTTTGGACAAGAAGCCGCAGGTTTTGCATCCCTGAAGTGTCGCCTGTTGCGCGACTACCCTGTAACTAGATACAGTAATTGGTGTCCGGCGCTTATAATGCACCAATGACTTTGCATATATGTGTTGTTCGGACTTGCCAAACCAGTTAAACAACAACGCGTTATAACAACATTCGTGACATTGCCCAAAGCTCATATTCTGATTACCGGGGAAAAAAGCGGCGCATTTATGTCAATGTCAGAAAAATGGTGAATGTACAATTGTAAAACTTGAATTGTCAATGCCAAGTGCAACACGTTCTTTCCGTCCAGGGGCGAATCAAATGCAGGTGCTGTCATGTACAAGTTCCTCCTAATAGTTCTCCTAACTGCTCTGCATACTGCGCGAGCTGTCTGTCTGCTTAGAATTTGTAATGAGGAAAAAAAGAAATTATACCGAGCAGGATTATGAAGTTTTTGAATTGCTTGCGTAATTGAGTTTTGTATTGGCAAGTGCCTTTGAGTTAAAAAAAAAATCTTAGTCTTTCGACAGTCTAGTCTTTGTACGTCTGAATGTTGAAGTTTAAATATCTCTTTTAGTTAGATTAATAATATTTTAATAACTAGTACAAATGATAGGTCTACGATGATATGCTGAATTTAGTTTAAAAAAAGCTTCTCTTTACCAATTTTTTCTTCTTCTATGGTCTAAAATGTGGGCGCGGATTGTGCTGGATTCGAGGGCGGCATATATTAATAATATAGACGGAAATCTTACATCGGTGTTGAATTGCTTTAAAGGCGGATTTGTTCGTGCAAAATAGCATTTGTTTTTCCGTTGGCGTCAATACATTTTTGTCAATATCTACTTTCGAATAAGCCGCTGACCTGTAAGTTATTAGGATTTTTGAAATATTCTCGAGAGGTCTCAAGGGGCGTACAATAAAATTTGTTTGGAATGGACATTTTTTATCAATACCATGGCGAAGATCTTACTGCATTTTTATACTTCATTTTTAGAGGCGATTATTATGAAATGATGAAAGAGGTATGCCTTTTCAAAAATGTTTAATTGAGCTTTAAAATCAGACATGTGCATTTAATATCCCCGTACACCAGTCTCAGCTTATGGGAGTTGCATGGTAGCTGCAGTGGTGATTTGAGCTTTTCACGAGGCGCTGGCACTTAATAAAGCAAACGCGGGCCTTAATCTTGCTAATGAAGTGCTAATTGGTGACAAAAATTCAATTTCAGTCGATGAACGCTTTGCTAATACAGTGGCTGATTGATGTTAATACCAGGAGCGTGAAATAGGAGGAATGAACGAAAGCCTTTTTAGCATTTTAGATGCGTAGGCGTGGTCAGACTTGGCTAATTGAAAAGGTGAACCGTGGCACGCCTGGTTTACTTGACACTGAACTGACACCTCATTTAAAACTCAATCAATACGTGGCTGATGAATATTGCGCAGTTTACGGGTAACAGGCGAGTGAAGCTCTAGCGATCAATATCTGGATTTCGAAACGTTTCTTAATGATTTCCTGAGCGAATAAAAAAAAACTGGCTTAGATTTCATGCAATTTAAATATTGTTGTATTTTGCTCCCCTGTGAAAGGGGTGGCAAACAACTTGAAGATTGTAAACCTGTAACATAGAAGTGATTCAGTAATTTAGCATAGAGGAATCGTCCATAAAACATGTGCGAGTTTGGAGGGGATGGGATCTCACATACATCAAACAGACGATCATGGACTAGAGGGTTGGTAGGGCTCAGCAAATTTGGACGTCCACATTTTGTTTTGGTTGAGTGTTAAGCTATTCAGTTCAATAAAACCTGCCATTAACATTTTTTTTGGCGACATCATTTTCATTACTTTGTACAAACATTACCCTTTGTTCATTATTTTCCAATTAACTCGTATAAAAAAACTTGTCACAAAAGGATGATCTCCAAATGTCGTTTATTATTATTGTTATTTTTTTATGCATGTACATGCATTTTAAATCATGTGTCACGATCTATTAATTTTAAGGTTGAAAGTCGAATGTCCTAAAAAGTCAATTTACCACATATGTTAGAGACATTGTAACATCCGTATTTGGTCCTTTAAAAATTACAGGGTTTTTGTCCAAATAAAAATGAGACGTGATCGGGAAGGGAGAGGGCTGTCCTTTGTGAACGGCCCCTAATTTCATTGCTCATATTGCAACTTAAAGTGAATTGCGAAGCGGTACTTTTTTTTTATTCATTTCCTCCTTTTTGGTAATCTGATTATTTAGTGAAACGGCGGATAAAATTGAGCGTATTTCGCCTATTTAGGTTAATGCGGCGCAATATCTGCCAATGTCGTGTGCGAAAGGATAGATGCGAAGTATCTGCCAACTTACCAAATCAATACCTTTAAAAAGAAACCATTGCTTGATGGTGTTTGCATGTTTTGGCAGCCAAAGAGCATATCAAGACGAGTCCAACCTCCGTAAATAATTTGAACAATCATTACACAGCGATGAAAGCCCTTCGGTGCGGATTATTGAGAGCCAGTAGCTCCTAGTCATGCACCTAGAATTCCAGGGCTTGTTTGTTTGCTGCCAAATTCCCCCTCCATCAGCCGCTGCTAATTGCAACACTAATGACAGGTGGTCACGCGGAAACATGATTCATGCTTCGATGGAAGTGCAAAATTATGCATAATTGATGTGCCTGTGATTTTAGTCTTCTGGTCTAAAAGTCTGCAATACTATCGATTGCCTCGCGGCGTCATCACGAAATCATGAAACTTGGCAATTCGGTTAAATAATCAGAGACCGCATGAAGTTAGTAGGCCTATGATTCTGCAGACTTGCTCGCAGCTTTGCAAAATCATCTTTTAATTTGCAGGGTTAATTTCGTGAATGCGGTTTATAAAAAAGACGACATTTTGAATGAATGCATTTCATGTTGAAATAGTTCGCGCTTTGACAGATGAAAGTCATCGATACAAAAGCGAGTCAGTAATTAGTCTGAGATGTTACTTTAATATTTCACGCTATCAAACCAATTAAGGCGTTGCTATTGTCTCTTTGATTTTACATCAACCGTATAATCACAATTTTACCAGACGGCTCAGCGTGCGGGCTTTATATTTGTAGGAATTGGGGCTTTTTCTTTTATTGTAAAAAGCGGTGTTCATTTATGACTAACCCTCATTTAGAACGATTAATGCAAAAAACTAAAAAGTTTAGGCTAGCACGGCATTGTGATGCAGACTTTTTTTAAATTTAATGACACCTCATTAAAAAAATGCAACAACTTTCCTTCACGTAACGTGGTTATTACGAAGGCAGACCTCTTCACTATTATGCAGGTGTTGTTTCCGCTAATACGAACAATTTTTTGGCAATTTTTGCATACATATTCTAGTAGTTGGTGGAGAGCGTCTCAGTTTGTTTAGCTTTGGGCGCATGGCATTTTAAAATTATAGCTCGATTTCCTTTCGATCGCCCCTCCTAACATCCTTCTTCGTGATACCATCTCTTATTTTCTTTTAAAGCAATATATTAAAGAATTGTTAAATTTGACTACTAAATTGGGGTTGTTTGGCAAATTAAGGCTGTCAGTATTGTAGCTTTTACTTGCTGCTATAGATTTTACTGACGTACTGTTTGTTCTGTCAATACAATTAGCAAGAAATTACCAAGCCCGGGAGTCTGTAGGCCCAGAGAGTTGATATACAACCAACTTGAGACGGATGTGTCAATAAAGGTTGAATAAATTAAATTGCAGATGTGAGGTTTTTTTTCGCCTTACAAATACGTTACAAATACGTTTGTGAGTGAACTGCTCAAAAGTACAATGCATCCGAGAAGCTTGGACAATACATGCATTTGTTTCGTCGAAATCTTTTATCTTTATTAGTACTGTATTAAGTGTTCAAACACAGTAAGTATATGTACAGAGTACTCAAGTTAAAATTCGCATAGTCAGTATTTTCACTAGAATTTTGGTTTCTTCAATTTAACGATTCTTCAGTGCTAGTAAAAAACTGTCTTGAATACTTTTGTTCGAACGCAACCATTTTCTCTACCGCCATCATCATCATCATTACAGAAATGAGCCCTTCCATCATTACTGTTGTGCTTGGCAGCAAGCACCTCGCAATCGTTCCCTACCTACTAATCCATCAACCTAATTCTCCTCCACCTCTATTTGGAGTTTGCACAACAGCACACGTAAAGTGTTCCTGTGAAGTATCTACTATAAAATTCCGAAATCTATCCAGTTTAACGCGAACATGGCAGCCACTTCTGGTGTCGTTAAATAGACGGCAATGAAACAATTCCGGGTACATTTACTTCACAAAATTGTTTTTGTTGAGCACGGAACAGTTCCAAATTTGAACACGAAGGCAAGCTGATAGGCTAGAAAAATATCTGTTGTTTTCAATAAGTGTGCGTCGCACGAATGCTTTTTTGGTCATTGCATTGCCTAATACTGCACACCATGGATTGTGCACGCATGCATAAGCAAACAATATAACCCCAGTCGGAAATAGCATGGCCAATTATTTCCACTTCCTCCCCACCACCATCAAGCAGGTGATAGAGCTGAGGGGCTGGTAATTGCCTGCAAAGCATGGTGAAAATGAGTGTATAGAGTTATACAATGATGGCGCCATTTAAAAGCTACGATCTCTGCGAATCTGTTACTTGCATTCTGGGTATCCAGGTGACCCCTGCGTTCGTCCTATTTTTATTTACTTAGATTAATAAGGATGGCGTGTCAATGAATTAAACAAAGGGGAGTCTGCCCACTCCGAAATGAATTAGCCTAGGTGATCAATGCGTTTTCCAGGCCCTGTCAGTGCACGTGATTTAAGTGCCTGGCGATGAAATTGCGTGTGGGGCGTCGAGTGAGGAATGATATTTTGGGGGTGACAATGAGAGATGGATTTAATGATTTCACGTCGGCTGATGAATCATTCATCGGTGTGGCTTCGTGTCCCCGATTTATCATCAGCTTAGATTTAATGATGATAATCAAGTTAGGTATTTTCACCAAGTGCATGTGACTATTGCCAAAACACATGACAGTTGCAGTACTGTTATATTGGTAACTTGGAAGTCCCCAACTAAAGCATTGAGCTCTAGATTCCTAATTGGTTTCAGTTTGGTTTAGGGGTGGTTTCAGCTCGTATCCAAACGTTTGAATGTCCTCCTGCTTATCCCTGGTGCCTTTGCTATCCATTAGCAGACCATTACCATAGCAAGTAATTCAATGAGCTTACAAACCTACATGCATATACTGATAAACTTCATAACAGTTGAATAGCGTGTCCCAATGATTTTAGTCATTGACTTTAATGTAGCCCCAGAGATGAATTCCGTTAGTGTCATCTGATTCAATAAGGGTTTAAATTGCTGTAATCTTGTAATCATATATGAAGAGTGCCAAACAACACCTATATTGGTGAGGAAGCAGTTTGGAATACCCCTAGGTCCTGTGAAGTAAAAATGGACGGTGACACCACAACGACGTGATGCTAATGTACTTGTATACAAAAATACGGATTTTTGTATGCAAGTATTTTTGTTGGAATTTTACAGAAAGTACTCGTTCTGTTTTTGAAATTAAACGTCAAATGCTATCTACATGTATATTTATCACATAACTATTCAGTTTTTTCTTTTCCTGAAAAATTGATTTGGGGCACTTGATACGCTAAGGTTTGACACCAGTGTGAATTCTAAACGCCATAATTACACCAAATTGTCCCCGCGTATAACTCTCAAGCAGTCACTTGTAACTATGAAATGGAATTGATTTTAGTGCCTCTTTCTCTTCCCACAGATCTGGTGTCGAAAAAGAGGTTGCGTACTCGCAACAGAACCCATTCCAGTCCATACGATGGCGTGCTAGTATCACAGCTATTGGCGCAGCGAGAAAAAATCGGCGTCAGTTGCAGTCCTAGGAAAGACATTGCAGCCAACCAATTGGTGAATTTGAATTCAGCCCCCTCGGTTTGGACTGGAGTGATGGCAGATGGCCAGTTGGTGACGTCTAATTGCGGTGGGACACCTGCTACGATTACCGTGCCAAAGTGTGCTTACAGCGTAGATGGCATACCTTACATCGTGAACTCGCCAAGCCATCAGCAGAATGTAATAATGCCAGGCGCTGATGTGATCATGCCTGGCCGAATCTCGTCACTAACACCGGTTTCTCATCAACCCAAACATTCAGCTTTGCTGCTACCCCAGTTACGCTACCAACAGATACCACATCAACAGCAAATCCCCACCCAGATTCCACAATTATTGCCACCGTTAATGCCTGTGCAGGTTCATCGGCCTCCTTCATTACAGCAGATCGGCATACCTCAACAGGCTCTTCAGTTGCAGCCGCAGTTTTCTCCCAGTGTGAACCACCCTTACGTGCAAAAGCACGCGAATTTGCTGCCGTTTATTCAGCAGCAGCAAGTGGTGCAGCAGGCACTAAAATCCTGTAATTGCCAACCGCACAACATGTGTCAGCACATGACAACAATTACGATACCGGTGTCTTCATCCGTACAAAACATGCAGCCCACAGAGCAGCAGTTTCAAAGGCAGCCGTTGCAAATGGCTCCAGAACAGGCTCTCCTAACAGTAAACTCCAGAGACCACCATCCGAGTGAAATTTGGAACGGTGGGAATAATTGCACGGCATATGCCAATACATGTCAGGTGGGGTCTGTGGAAAAATCACTAGTCGATGTGGCCGGAACTTCAGCTTCTGCGGTTGCCACGTCTTCGGAGATGATTACCACGAAGCCGTGTGGTAAAGAAGTAAACGATAACACGAGTAGTCATCAAGAGTGTAGGTCTATTTCATGTCCCGGTTACCCCAGCTGCAGATCAGCAGTGAGTGAATCCCCAGATCGGACTATAACGCTTCACCGAACAGTACACGTGGGCCTGAATGGCACTGCGGTCCAAACTGCAAATGATAAAACATTATTTTCCGCAGATGTTCCAAAGATTGCAGGGCGCAGCGCTATAGCACAGCAGCTACCAAACGTGCAGGAGACAGAAATTCAAACTTCCAATTCTAGTTCAGTCCCGGTGCTGGTTTCCCAGTCTGGATTGTTGGACGGTAAAGTGAACAACTCTCTCCAAGCCGATCATTGCGGCAGGAACACGCAATTCACATCAAAACATGTAAAGGCGAAGAAAATCAAAATTGGCAGCAATTCCGACCGCACTTCTCCCTGCCCCAACATCGACGTCCGACAACTTCCATACGAAAACCATCGCCCTCCAGCCTTGGCTGGCCCCTTTCCTACCGCAGTAAGCAGATTGGCAGCGCCTCACATAATATCCACTCCGAGTGGGTACGCTTTTGTTGAAGGAAATCCTGCAACATCATCGTACAACCCTGATCATCCACAGCATTCGAAGGCATCTTCCCATACAGTTCCTATTAATTGTCCATCCGTGATAACTTCAAACTGCCCCGTGGCATCCACCGCATTCGAACCCTCACCCACACTGCGTGGCATCAGACCGCTTCCACCACATTCATCGCAGCCCCCATGCACTGGAACCATTGGAAGGCTGGCACCTAGCTCAAGTTACGCTAATGTCATGACAGCTCCAGCTGTACCGACATCGAGGCAGGTCGTGACATGTAACACCACCAACACTGTCATAAACCAACCAGTGATCATGTCAGTGACTGCCAGTTCCAACGATGTTGGTCTAGCTACCACTGCTTCGGGAATGATGCAAAACATGGACGTAAACAAAAGCGTATTAAATTCTTCTCAAGCGATGACCATGAATGTCGGTCTGGGAGGAACGACGTCAACGTCTGCACAGGCTTTGAATAACCCGACTATAAATTCGCTGACATCAACCGTAGGCGTTAACCCTCACGTGCAATTCATTCATCCGAACTCGAGCAATGTAGCCACGATGAACAACTTCAACACCGGTAATGGATGTTCGGGAATGGCCTCGTGCGTTGCTCCTTCAAACAACATGACTTTTCAGTCTGCCGGCATGGGCTTGAATTTCGGAAACACCATCCATCAGCCAATTATCCAGCAAGGCATGCACTCCAACTCTCAAAATGGCGGATCCTCCGGGATAATGCTGCAGCACGTATTTAATCAAAGAACGAATTCTGGAGAGTTCGTGGCTAGCAATCTTCTGTCGGCAACAGCGAGAGCGCAGATGGTGGCGCACCAAGGAACGGTCATGGCGAGCTTGAATCAGTCGCAGTTTCTTCACACGCAAAATGCAGTCAAGTACCACGGGCTCGGCACCAACCTCGGACCGCACAACATCATCACCAACTCGCAGGGCAACGTGTTTCCTGGCGGAATTCGTCAGATTGTTGCCAACTCCCAACAGCCGATCATATTTCAAAACGGGACCTCTAACCCTGCATGCACGATAAATCACCAGTTTGCAAACAGAGGTCTTGGCGTGCAAAATATTGTCGGCATCAGGCCTGCTCCTCAACAGATATCACCGCAACAGCAAGGTCACATGAATCAACAGCTCGTGGTGAATGCCGGGCTCCACGCTGCCTCAATGTCCTACTCTTCCGATTCGACCACCATGTTTGGATCTGGCTCCAACCTGTCTCCTGTAAGTGCTGGAATGCTTGCTCCTGGCCTGCACCCGAACCACCCTTTGAGCAGTATCGTGGGAACTGGAACCTTTATTGGGCAGCAAGTTGCAGCTCAGTCGGGGAATCCATCGATGCTCAGTCCAGGCATCGTTCAGACGTGCAACACCGTTCTGAACGCCACTCTAGCGCAAGGAAATGGAAGCATGATGGTTGCGACCGGAGGAATCACCAAATTACAGCATCCGGAGGCCGTAACGCATGGCCAACTCTTTGGCATGATGGACGGCCAACCCATCTTCAACGATCAAGGAAACAACATGAATCTCGACTGCAGGAAGCTGGTGGAAGTGCCCAGCGATGGCCACAGGATGTTCATCGGTGGGACGAGAGATGGCATGGATTCGATGCAGACGCATTTACCCATCAACTGTGATCATTTATCCAGGGAGTACAAGGCTTCTCCGCTGATTGCCCAGTCTGTCATGAAATCGGGATTGACGTCTCAGGCGGCTGGAAACACCGGGCAGTTTATCGTCTCTGGTTGTGGCCAGCTGTTGATGGCGACTGCGGGAGGACAGACCCAGGCCATGACCGTCGCCAACATCGCCAACATGCAGGCCAATCACCTGGCACCCATGGCACAACTGAATGCGCCCATGCCACCTTTGTCCATTCCTAATGTCACCACCGTTACAGCTACAATGACCCAAGTTATCCCTGCAGTGGGCGTTGCGCAGCAGATTCTCGGCCAACCCGTGGTGCAGTTCGTCAACGCCTTCGCGATGAATGCAATGCAGAATCCTGTCTTCATCCAGAACGGCCCCAGCGTCATTCCACAAACGCTGTCTTTCGACAGCCTCGGAAATCTCACCTCATCGAATTTGCAGAACTTTTCTGGAGCAGCGAACGCCGCTACTGCTGGGGGTCAGTTGGCCATCGGGAACCTCATCCCCGCTTCAATGGCACACGTGATCGACGATGGGAAGGCGCACATGGAAATGCTGGAAGCGAGAAGCACCCCGAGCGTTGGCTCCAGCTGCAGCACACCTCTGTCCAACACCAGCACCACCCCGATACCGAGAGGGGATAGCCCTCAAGGCTCGATAGCACTGGCCAAAAAATCTAGCGCTCGTCGAATCCGCAAGTCAGGGCCGCAAACTGTGGCCTCCATGCTGCAGCTGGGGGCCCAAGCGTCGCAGATCGTGCTGCCGAACGTTCAAAACATCAACAATCCCATGCTGCAAACCATCACCATTCTTCCTGGAAACAAGTTGCCGGTGTCCACGCAGCAAGTGATCAACTACCAGAATCTCAACCATATGATACAGTCTGATAATTCCCAAGTGTACACAGCACAAGCTCAGAATCCTTTCATCGGCATGACCGCCACCGGTCCCAACACGACAGCGATGCAACAGGGACCGTTCAACCTGGTGCAACCCATAAACTTCTTCGGAAATCCCGGTGCAACCACCTCGGCCTTCGTGCAGAATGTCTCCCTGCAGCAGATGATGTCTGGCAACGCATCCGTTCAACCCATGACCGTGCTTCAGGGCGTGCAAGGGGTTCAGGGCCTCTCAATCGTTACATCGATGCCGGATACAGTAACTATGGGCGATCACATACAGGTCCATGGCTCTCACATACTCGGAAGTCCTGCTGCTGCTGGGACTACCATGGTAGAGGTGGACGAATATGGCAACACGAGCCTCGTTAACAATCCATCGATGATCAGTGTGCGACCTGTGGCATCCCACGGGAATAACCAAGCAGTGAAGAATGGCGTTCCAACTTCGATCGGTACACCTGTAAATACGATCTTTAGCACCGTCATTGGGGCCGGGAATTCCAACGGACATGTGGGGACCTATATGATCACGAGCGATGGCACCATAGTGAAAAATGCCCCCGAAATGTGCACCATGAACATGCCTCGGCACTTCGATAACCAGCAAGGAGGTGCAACAACCGCAGTGTTTTCCGGTCTGCAACCAGCGATGCAAGCGTGTATTAAGGAGCCGGTGCCCACTGCAAAACTGTTTGGACCAGGAGCGAATGTTAAAAGTCCAGTCCAAAACAACCTGCGCTCTATCGTTGAAAATAGCTCTTGCACATCAAGTACTGCAAAGAATGTTATATCCATGGTTCCTGCTTCTCAAATCATCCATAATTCTTCAGTGGTCACCCCATGTACCGCTGGCGAACCTCTACATCGGTCGAACATTTCAACCACAACTAACACCTTTACCACTACTTCAAACATCTGCACCACTTCTTCGGTAATAACTTCATCGTCGCAATTGGTATGCCCAAAAACAGTGGAGTCTTCCCCGGTGTCTACGTTGGGCATCGCTCTGACAGAATGCAATTCAGAACCTCGAACTATGTCATCGCTTTCACCGAGCGTAACGCAAGCTGCGGGGTCGCCACGGGTCTCTTCGTCAAGTAATGCCGTGACAAACCTGCCATCATCTTCGGCTCCGGTGCACCGGATCCCGTCAGCTGGCGCTTCCGATAACGTTTCTCTGAGTTCTCCCTCATCCTTTTCCTTACCTAATTTGGCATCTGCGTCCATCGCAATGGCAACTACTGGCAGCGGAGATGATCCCAGTGCCAACACCCTTCAGGCAGCTTCCCACGATCCCTTGAAATTCTCTCCCGATTCCACACCGCAGCATATATCTCAAGCCTCTCAGAGTGCGGCTGTTTCGGGCTACGCCACCTCCGAAATCGAGTACAGCTTAGTGACCGATTACCACTCGGAGGTGATTTGCACCTCTGCAGAGTCTGCCATCGAAGCCAGTGCAGCAGTGAGTACCAGCACAATGGAGCAAATCGGGGACGAAACCTTTCTCGCAGCAAATGGCAAACCCTGTCTTCCTGATTCGCAGACTGCATTCGAAGAGACAGTGGTCTCTCAGTCGACCGACTCTCAGATGTCGTTCTATGTTCAGGATAACGAAACCTGTCAAGACGAATTGACCATCGGGGCGACTGTAATCGAAGAAATGGAGGAGGAGGATGAGGATGAGGAGGAGGATGGAGACATTGTCTGCGAACAACTTGTGGAATCCGATGCGGTCTCGGCAGGATACGACGAGAATTCTAATAATAGCGTTGTCAGTCTGGAGATAGTTTCTACTCAAAGCACTACAAAGATAGAAGAAGGCATCCCCCAACCGATCGAGATTTGCCATTCTCGAATAACTAATCCTGCAGTGAGTTCCGTTGATCAGGGAGTTGAAAACTATGCCGATATTCAGGAGGACAACTATTCTGTTGACAGCACAACAATTGATACCCAGCAGCGTACTGGAATTAAGAGACGTCGAACCAGAAATGCTGCTGCACCACTTAGTGGAGGGCCTCCAGAAGGTTAGTGCAGTTACTGACATGTTACAGTCCCATTGCAATCATTCTTGTTAAGACAGCCCACTTTATGGAAAAGATGAACTAAAATGCTGTTTTTTGCTCTAGATGAGTCGTCTAGTAACTCACCGCCACCTGCCGGCCCTCGTACCTTTGACATCGGAGATCTTGTGTGGGGACAGATTCGAGGATTCCCTTCTTGGCCTGGAAAATTGGTCCGTCCGGAAGACGTTAAAGGAAATCATTTAAAGAATGAAGAGGGCAAGGCACGTAATATATTGCCAAATATTTAAGTAAGCTATCCCTGGTGTTAGTTTGATTACCAAGCATTTTTTAAAATCAAAAATCGGATTAATAGGTTATATGCATATCGAATTTGCTTAAAGATAATTTGAATAAGTTGCCAAAATACAGTCCTCTTTTCCCCCAAAATAATGCAGTTCTCGGAGAATTCCTTATTACAAATTAGCATATTAACAAATTCCCTTATTGCAAAAGCAATGGAAAAACATTTCGAAGAAACACTTATCATCACTGCTAAATTCTTGTTTTCCCATTTGTTTTTATTGAATTTAGTTTAAATGTAAAACTTAATTTTTGTTTGATAGACAGAACTGAAACTAAATAATTTGGCTCATGCTACCTGTTTACTTAAGTTTAGATTAAATTGCTTAAAGATTAAGTGTTAAACTAATATTGAAGGGATTTCGGATATTTTAAATTAACATTTATTTTGGCACGGTTGTACACTGGCCATCATTCGGCAATATTTGTGTTAATCCTGTAGCTGCATTGATGATTGCATGTATTTGCAGCAAGGCACATTCAAAAAGCCTAAGATTAATTTACGACTTTATTTAAATATTTTGTTTTGAGTAACCTTGAATTATTAATGATTTATATTCAGTTGTGGGTCAGATGGTTTGGCGATCACACTTTCACTCAAGTTGAGCCAGAAAAACTAAAAACTTTAATGGAGGGCCTTGAAGCTCATCATAGGGCTCGCAAGAAGCATCGAAGGTAAATTCACAACTCTTATTGGACAGGATCTTATTTATGGTATCAGTGTTTAATGGTTAAACGTATCAATGTTATTATCTGTGAATAGGGGTCGAAAAATGAACAGCAATCTGGAAAACGCAATTCAGGAGGCGATGCTGGAACTGGACAAACAAGAGGACCGCCATAATTCGGAACAAAGGGTAAACAAGGTTAGTGAACTAGAAAAAACAAGCAGGGTCCGTGGAGCCAAGAGGAAAAGAGTGCGATGACCACCTGCAGCGTCTATTGAAATGAACACATCGCAGTGATGCCAAGTTAAAGCCGAGTTCATCCCGGTTATTCAATATATGAACCGAGTTTTGGCTGTAGACATTGCTCGCAAGAACATGTACAACAGAGAAATGAACGCATGCTATTTGCGTGAAGGTAAATCCATCCAAAAGTGAAACTGGAACAATTCAAGTTGCCACTTTGTAATTGGACCTGCTGCTCGTGCAGGCTGCAAGAATGCCAAACCGGTAAAATTCGAAAATTGCCTTAAAGTTGGGGCCCCTTTTCATAAGTATTTATATTGAAGAATCTGCTTTTGCATTTGAATTGGGCAACATTGTAATTTATAGATAGCCTATTATACCAGTGAGGATATTGTTCCGTTAAATGTAATATACACAGTAGGACAGTTTTGATCGATTTTTTGTAATACTGGTTGAAACTGTAGTATCAAAAAGTCAGATGTGCTTATAGTTGATTTCTAATTTAATACAAGTGGAATAAGTACTTCTTAGAAGGGGCAACTGAGCCGCAGAAATAATTGTAATTGATAACGAAAATGGACAATCAAATTGTGAGAGCAGAGATACACATTAACTTGGATATTGGCGACACTTCCAGAGACTCGAGGAAGCAACTTGTTACATTGATTGTTTTGGAGAAACGTTCAGACTATGCAAGCTCACTCATTAAGATTGTTTGTCTTACCACCAGTCAGAATGGTGCATCCTTACTTCTTATTCATGCAATTTTATATGAAACATCACATTTGCAGGACTTTTAAAATTGAAACGCCCATTGGTATAACTTTGATAGTTTAATTACATTTACTCTATTGTTATTCTACATATTATAACCATTACTACAGCTTATACCATTAGCATATGCTAGCGAAAATATAGTTAGCGTACTATGATTTCAAATGACCATCTTTTTGATATCTATACGTATTTTCAGCGGTCATGCTAATTTGTTTTGATAACAGCTATCTGCTACGCGGTTTGGTTCGAGTCAATTTAGTTTTATTTGCTTTATTCTTCTACCCGTTCGTGCTATACATAAGCATTTGGTGAAATTTAAAAAAAAAATTCCGTGCGATGATTTGTTTTCTGGCTAATAGTGCTTAGGTCCTAGCGAAATTGGCATTAAACATTGCGATCGTTTACGTGCCAAATTATTAAATCGCTTGGTTCCTGTTGATAAAAGAGATCATGCTATTTTTTTATCCTAGAGATTTTATTGTGTTCTTTTCGAAATAACGAAATTCTTAGAAGCCATTCAGTTTTTAATATGGATTACCTTTCATCTAAATATAACAATATTGCAGATTTGCTGATAGGTGAAATAATTAGCAAAATTCTGTTTGCAGATACCTTTCTGAGAATCATGCATACATGTATATAGAGTACACATGCAAAATGCGTATGGCATCGAAGAGCAACATTTTTTAATTGATGCTAAATGTAAGGCATATTAAGGAGTGAATATTTGCAAGCTGTTGGATGTTGAAAGAATTTGTGGTTTGCTACACGTAAAATTAAGAAATCTCTTAAATGTTATCAGTTTAGAATACTAATGTTTGCAAAACGTTCCCAAAAATGGTTAAATAATACTGCTTCACTCTTTGGTCTCTTCATTTTCTACAGAAATTGCAATTAGTTTTATTTTATATAATGTTTTTGCCAAGACAATACCCTCATTGTTTGAACGATCGCACTATTCATGGTAGTTTGATAAATACTGTTACAGTTTCACTGGGAAGGCACAAATTGAGCTAGTGCCTGTGTTTTTCATACATGTCTGAATCCAATTTAATATTATGTTTATGATATTATTAGCCCCACCCCACTGGTACTTAATCTTTGATTGCCCATGTGCCTGCTTGCGCCTATTGAGGTGTCCTAGATGAATCTGAGAAACGGAAACTGATTTGGTAAATGTCGGGTTTTAATTTTTTTTAACACCCAATGTTCACCTGCATACATTTATTGAAACGCTTTTTTAATGCGGTAGAATTCTGGCAATTCACTTTTAAGGTAATTTTTATTAAGAATATATTGTAAAACTAAAACATATACCAGTGAACTTTTTTTTCCAATTTTTTTTTTTGATTTACTTGATTGTTATTTTATAATGTGAACTGATTAAGCCGAAATATCTGATTTTAAAATATTTTTGAAATATTGTTTATAAATTTATTTTAGTCATAAGTGTGGTATGATGTACATGTATATTTAATCTACGATGTACAATAATTTCTTGCCATTTGTCTGCTGCGTGGCAGTGGTTAGTCCAAAGATGGCCTTGTAAAGTCATGGTGGATTTTTCTGCGATGTTTGAGGTCGTATACTGAGCAGTGATGAAAAGAAGCATTGGTACGATTTGACTTTAAGGTATTTTATTTCGATTAGTTGGCAATGCCATCTTAATGTCCAGTGTTTGATTTTAGCCAAGAAAAATAAACCTTAATCTCATAATAAACCAAAATGACAGAAATCAACCTTTTCAAATCAGCCTTTATAAATTTGGTCCCCAATTTATTAACTTATAATATTCTAATATTCTCATTGACGTTAAATTTACGTTCATAATATTTTGTGAATAAAAAATAAGCCAATCTATCCCAGTTAAATGTGGATACAGTTGATCAGGGCGTCTGGATATTAACGACGTGAATATCACATAGTATTTTATATTTTATCTTAAATTCACAATTGGTACGGTTTTGCTTCATTACAAACGAAATTAGTTTAGGAACAAAATAGCGAATTCACCTTTTCCCATTTCCTGCAGTGTTGATTTTAATATGCTTAACTAAACCTTTTAAATATCGTTTATGTCACTGGCATATGTTGGTTTAAATTTGTTTTGTTAATAATTCTATTATATAAATGCCATTTGTGCATTGTTTGTGAATTGCTTATGCCCGTTTTACATTTGGTGTACAATGAAAATAGCTTGCCTGGAATAGGCAGGATAAAAATAACCTATATATTATAATTATGTAAAGTAGTTATAAGCCAAATAAATAATTGCTAATGCTGTTATATATGGGTATCAGTTGTAAAGATAAACAATTCAGCGATCCCGGTTTTCAGTTCAAAACTCACATTATTTTCTGGCCATTCTTGGAAATGACCAATTTCATGTTGTACACATTTGGCTTCGTTTATTGTAAATGTATTACCAGATTTATATTGCGTAGCGTAGTTATATATAAATATACATATTATATATATAGAAAGAGAGTATAATTATACATAGCTGTTTATGTTTTTATTTCGTATAAAGATGAAACTAACCAAGTTTGTAAAATAAATTGCATCCGCTTGTTGCTGAAGCATTGATTCGAAATGCTGTGAGAAATCAGTGTTTGTAATTATGAAAGCTAGCATTGACCTTTTCTAAGATTGCTGCAATGGATACATCAAAAAAGCAGAAAGAAACGTCTATGCCCACAAAATGGCAGTCTTACTGTAAATAACTGACATTTTGCTTGTGAATAAATCAAAGAAGAAACGCGTTAATATTGAGTTATGCATCTCCCCATGTAAATGTGTTCTTGTATTATAACTATTATGGAAATGTCTTGTAATAACAGCACTATTTGCCTTGCTAATTTTCGACAAAACAAGGGCTCTTTCTGGCTGGCTTTTGATAAACTTAACACGCAGTCATTTTAGCGTCCACTCTTATCAACTATAATAATGCTGAACACAAACGTGTACTGTAAATAAACTAAGTGATTGAGTTTTAATTCTTTTATCGTATTTCTTGCCGTTTGAAACTTCAGATTTATTGCTGCGGACACTACACATGTTTATTATGCATAATTTAAAAACATTTACAGTATCTAGAATCCAACTTATTTGTTTGATGCTGACCTTTTCACTTCATCTCAAACATAAGACGCACGTTTGAGCAGGTGCAAAGAAAAATGCAATCATGTTACGGTGCAGTGATTATACAACATGTACAGGTAATAACCGTATATTTTTTTAAACCTTTTTGCTGCGTTTTTTATAAGAATTGTGGAAAAGAAAGCATTGTAATATAAAGTTAAACGGGAATCTTGCTCTTGCAGAGATAATCATAAACCTGCATTAAACACATACTTGTAGGTTGGATGTTTCAAAGTCTTATTTTCTTCACATACAAGCCAAAAGTTGCAGAAAAGTGTGTGCGTTGGCGGCTTAGATTCAAGTGATAATACTGGTTTTTTTTTTCAAACTTTGACACTTAACACTGGGGAGCAATTTGATTTAATTTATTTTCAAATAAATACTATATACTGGGGATGAATTACATATGAAGGTTCCTATGATGGAATTTATGACTGTTCCCACAGTAAAGTGGAGCGCCGTGGCGGGAAAATGCATCACGTGACCAAGTAGACTCGGAAAGAGCGGGAGAGTGATCAGCTGTGTCGCCTTTCTCGAGTGACCGCATTCTTTGTGTCTTGTTGTCGTAAGTTATCCTTTCGTTAATTTTAAATATAAAAAATGATTTATCTAAAATGCTTTCACGTTGCTAAGCCTGAAAAAAACTGTAGTTAGTCAGCATGCTCTTTGTCTATGTACACGCACAGGATGAAATTTAGAGCAATTACTATGATGTGACATTCATGAGTCGAATAATGTTATATGAAATTATAGTAATATAACGGTCTGCATGTATAATGTAGTTTGGATTTCCACAGACTACAATAGCCTGTAATTAAATGCTCGTAAGACGTTTCAAAGATAAGTCTTAAAGATAAACTCACCTCAGAGAAACAACGAGAGTATGGTTTACTGACTTTAAATAACTTGGAAAATACTGATTTCTTTGAGGGTAGGGGAAGATTTCATACAATTTAGATGGCTCATAATTGAGACGTTGGTAAAACTTACTTACATGTACACGTATAAAAATAACTGGATGATCAATTAAAAACAAGATTCCTGGGCTTTTGGATAAGGTTCAACAATTAAAAAAAATATTGTTGATTTCTACTCATTGACACGCACGTGTAATTTGCTTAGCTACTCTGATTTTTGCAGATGTCGTCTTTAATCCAAGCCGAGTTGGTGGCTACGTGTAATAGCTTGGGGAGTTTAGACGGTGAAACCTATTACAAAGAGCCAGAATGCCTAGAATCGATTAAAGACTTGATTCGTTTTTTAAAACGTGACGATAATAGCCACGAAATTAGGCGTCAGCTTGGTGAAATCAATGTGCTGCAAACGGATTTGATTCATATCTTGAAAACAACTACCAGCAAGGATGATAATGAGCTGTTTAGTGTGCTGATCAGGTAGGGCCCTGCAAGGTTTTCTTCTTTTTAATATATTTTTTAAAGAGCGTGTCTTCTAAAACTAATACATTTTCTTTGTAGATTGATGGTTAATTTAACTATGCCCACACTGGTGGTTTTCGAGAATACTGTTCCAGATGAGAAAGTGAGCAGGAAATATTACATGGAAATTATAGGCTATCTTCAAGAATATAAAAAGGTTTGTTTTTCTGAGCAGACAATTATTGGATTATCAGTATTCTGGATTACAGGTTGCAACGTTCTTTACTCACCGATTTGCAAGCTGATGATTTTGTGCGTTGATTTTCAGGCTTTTTGCGATGAAGCTATTTGGGTTGTCTTATCTGATAAGCTAAGCGAATTTTTAAACTTGGTGAGTACAGCTTATATTGATACTGGTCATAAGAGTTTTTACTCAAGTTTATTATATAATAAGGCTATTTCTTTATATTTATAGGACTGGGAAAATAGACAGGAAGACGATAAGTTGGTTTTAGAATGGATTCTTATTCTTATTCGCAATATATTGCACATTCCTGCTAACCCCAATGAAGAAATGCGAACTGATGATGATGTCAGCATCCATGATAGGGCTTTATGGTGAGATATTGGGTATACATTTAATGTGTAAAGTCTTAAATACTTTATAACATGCAATTTGTTGATAAACTGATCCTTTTCATTGTTAGGGCATTTCATAAATCGCGCTTGGAAGATTTGCTTCTGTTTATTGCTAATTCGGATGAATACCAGGAGTTTTGCTTACACACTCTTGAAATTGTAACACTTATGTTACGTGAACAGGTAGGTTGTCTTTCTATTTTGAATTCATTGGGTGTATACTTACATAATTATACAAAGTTGTTGTTTTAAGTAAATTTTTTTGTTTTCTAATCTGAAGTATGCATTGTTTTAATCGTAGAATCCGCAGCAACTTGCTGCAGCTGGAGGTTGTCGCTCGCAGTCAGAAAAACAAAGGGATGATCAAGAACTGTTGGAAATCCGCAAGCGTGAAACTGAAAGCAAGCAAATTAATACGAAAAAGATTCATGGATCCAGGTAAAACTTAGAAAGATGTTACTATTCTATTTTTCTGGACTCATCCAATTCTCGTTTAATATTTCTTTTTCAAAATTTGCAGACACACCCGTTTTGGAGGCACTTATTGCATGAAGGATGTAAAGTCGATTAGTGATCGAGAGCTAATTGTTCATCGTCCCATCAATGATATCACCAAGCTGAATTTCGATAAAAATAAAAGACCGCGAATGAAGCGAAAAAACATTAGAACAATTCAAGATTTCGAATGCACCCGCCGATCCACTTTAAGCATCCGACTTTTTCTTAAAGAATTCTGTATTGGATTTTTGAATAATGCGTATAATACCATCATGTATATTGTCAAGGTACATACTTTTAAAGTTCCATCTTTGCACGCAAAAAAGAAGAGCCAGATTTGAAGCATGAATACTTATTACATTAAAGTGTAAAAGAATGTTGGCTTTTATTCAATAATTTAAATAACCAACGTTTGCATGTTAGGAAATAACCTGTTGTCCTATCCAAATAAATCAAAACTCAGATTATTGAGGTCTATAATACTATAAATTTAATCTAATGAAATGATTTTCATCCTTTTAAAAATCTATTCAGGACCAATTAGCCAGAAAGCGCACTCAAGATCACGATGAAACATATTATCTATGGGCCGTCAAGTTCTTCATGGAATTTAACCGCTTGCATGAGTTTCGTGTGGAATTAGTCAGGTATTTTTTTACTTTAAAGCAAATTTTTATTTGAATGTAGTGATTAGTTCTGTTTGTTTTCTTTTAATTATATTTTTC
>JAQIXS010001723.1:0-27407 GCA_034700785.1 Rossiulus vilnensis | reverse complement strand
ATGTGCTAAAACATACAGTACACTTATTGTTAATTTAAATTAGAATAATAACATTGTAATGGAAAAAACAGACTTTTAACTGTTTAACTTTTCTTTTCTTTTTAGTATTTTTATCTAACGCATTAATTAAACCAAAAAACTTGGACTTCGGTTCCTTCTCGAGGCTCGATTAACCTTAGTGCGACCCCCTTATTAGGGGTAAATTTACAGACCTTTTTTATTTAAAGTTTTATGAAAAGGTGTTTTTTAAAAGTTTAATTAAAAGGTGTTTTTTAAAAGTTTTATTAAAAGGTTTTATTAGGTTTTATTAAAAGTTGTATTGAAAGGTATTTAAAGTTTAATCATACTTAAAGAATTAGGCTAGCATATCCTTCCCATTTGTACAGGTAGAAGTAAGGGAGTAATTATCCTAATTAAAAAGTTAAAAATCCCAATTGTAATTATTTTTTGGTAAAAAATGCTCGGACCAAGATATCCACCCCAGTTATAGAGGTATCCCTTTTGTCCAGGCCTTATTTATCCAGGTTCGACTGTAAGGTAATAATTATTGTATAATGTGAAGTTGTAACACAATAGCTGCATTTTGTGCTGATCACTTAATGTTTGTGTAACCGGAATCTAAAAACATGAATCTTTTAAAACATGTGGTATCTTAGACAGATGAATTTGTTGAAAAGCATATGTTTGAGCAAATCTTTTTTGCTACAGAAATTCTTAACACTTTGTGGCACTATTTACGGAATTGTGTTCGACAATTGAATGTTTTCTAATTTATTTTCAGATTTTACTGCGAATTTTAACTGGCAAAGGAAAATATCTTAAGCAGTCAGCAGAGGTAGGCAATGCACTTATGTTGTAATAATTTGTTTGTACTTTAAACTGGCGAGGGACGTGTCAACTACTTTGAACATTTTTATTTGCTCTGTTTATGTTTGATGGCGAATGGAACCTAATCTAGTTCAGATCGGTTTAAATATTTACTGCAGTTAAAAAGCTTTTGACGGTTATATCTTTGTCCTCAAACGTTATTAGTATATATTTTTTAAAGCATACACATATCCTGTGATATTTGACAAAGTATTTTTACAGTCACATATTTCCCATTCTTATTCATGCGCGTTATAAAATTGCGTAATTGTTTCATTTTTTAATGTTATTTCTTTGATAGCTTATCGTTGCTTGCATAAGTACATAAAAACTAAGGAATTGCTTAGTTTTTTATGTTATATTTGATTTGATTATATTTCACAGTTACATTAATTATCCATGTTTTGACTCCACTTTTTTCGTTTTTTTACTTCTGCGTTTATTATTCATTGGCTAAAAATGTTCTCATTGTTTCATTTGTAAGTCACAAGAACATTTGCAAACTTCATTTTCAGTTTAGTTGCTAACTTGATTTGCCTTTTTAGTTGAGCTTTCTCGTTTCGAATTATTTGACTTCAAGTTTTTAAATTTCCTAGTTTTTTCTGTGTGTTTCAGATTAACACGTCACATTTTTGTCACAATGTACTTTGGTGTTTTCAATAATGCAAAAAGAAACGTATCTAGCCCTGACTTATCAGTTGACACTCCATTCGCATTTTTTTTTCTGCAAATATTTAGCTTTTGAGATAGAAAACATCACTTTTGAGGCATACATATTTCATTTGTCTTTACTTTTTGTCTTACAATGGATACAGTTGTGTGACGGGGTCGTCGTTGTCCTGGCCTTTTCTCTTGACTTGGCATTTCTCATAACATCAAAGGACAACTCTGATGGCAAAGTCGCTGCGGTTTTTATCATCCTACTCCGTCTGTGGAGAATATCAAGACTCATACAAAGTAAGCTGCCACTTTTCTAACTAATGACACATCTACTTTAGTGTGAGCAATTCCAAGATCCGTGTGAAATGTCATTCGTCCATTGCTAAGAAATGACATGTTCGACCCATGTCAAAATTACTCTTGCTTAGGCGAGTGGGTTTACACATTGTTTTACTCAAAAAGCAGTTTTTTTACCCTATGGGTTAGATATTCGAAAATGTTTAGCTTTTTGGAAGCTATGCTGAATATTGCGTCTAGAAATGAGCTCTCCAAAAATGTCGGTATACGTGTACACGGTATATAGCATGAATTATATTTACCACATATGTTTTCATAACAGAAGTGTGGATTTCTTGGGTAAACCTTTTTAGAAATAACTTAAGAGAAAAGATGTAAGTAGGGTCGGCTCGTAAATGACGGGAAAAAATCTTTTTGACCTGAAAAGCTCGCATTCCTCCCCCCACTCCCCAACTAGAAGATTCACAACTCCTTTCCCACGTAAATCGAATTTACGATTGGCAACGCAAACGCTAGTCTATTCCGGCCAGCGTTCTCCAAAACGTTAAAGTAATATTAATAGTTCCTCATGGACCAAGAAACACTTTTTCATTTTTACTCCTTTCGATAAAATATAACCAGCCATGTATTTTCTGAAATGACTTTCATTTTTCATCTATTATTTATTAAAGTTGCTTAATGCGCAGCAAATTTGGAATTACACAATAAATTACAATTTTACAAATAAAATAAAATAATGTTATATAAAAGAAGAATGTTTGTTTTAAAATAAAGTATTCTTTTATTTCATCTTCCTATTCTTTTTTACATTTTCTGACTATGTTTTAAGAATATTCTTCACCTTTACATGTATTATCGATTTTTACCAAATTTACTTTCGAGAATTAAAAAAACATTATTGAGGACTATCAACCAAGTATGATCATTCTCTATGGTAAAGGGATTTGTGCAATTACAAAAATAATTGTAATTGTTATAAACTTAATGGAAAGACGAATTATGTGCATGAAACTTTAAATCAACGAGCCTAATATTGGCAGAATATCACTACGTTTATATGCAGCATTTAAAATAATTGGTCCTGAAACAAAGTATGAAAAACCGTGCATGTAAACAAATTACCTTGTGATTTATTTCACCTGAACTACCTTGATTCAGCACTGCAAGGGGGCTGTTTGGACAAAAGTAGTACTTAGGAAGCCTGCTTTAAACGGTGCATGTAAACGTAGTGAATGACATCGATTTTCTTAAATCGAGTATGGGATGATTTTAAAAGATTCAGATTTGAAAACTTGTTGCCAGAAAAGAAAAAGGGGTTGGTTGCCAACTCCGATGTGTAGCAATATTTCTGGAAGCCCATTTGTGATTACTTTACCATCAGCGATGAAAGATAGTCTCTGAAGGAGTAAAGGTGGTTTTCTCCTCGTTGTAGCTTATTGTGCAATTATTAATAAAACATCGAAATCGAACCTTTTTTCGAAAAATCAATGACCACTGATGGATTTTTTACCTAATGTGCATTTCCGTGCAAATTATTTGGGAAACATTAAGAGAGCGCCGTAGGAGAAAATTTGAAACTGGATCCATGATAATGGAATTGGTTTACATTACCATTTCAGTTTTTATCATAACAATAAGATCTCAAATGGTGCATTTTGGTATAGATTTTTTTAAAAAATATTATGAAATATTAACCACTAAGAAGCTTCTTTGGCAAGAGCATAAAATTATTAAAGCCACCAATCATAATTTTTAGAAATAAGACCCCCATAGCTTTACATCCTAGTCCACGCTTTCCCATCACTTCCGTTTACCTATTCTCTCTAATATCTGTGCATTCTTGGCACGCCCTGTAGCGTTTACTGTAGTGCTGCCTCCTTACACTCCGCCAAGATACTTTTCTGTATTGATTTCCGAAAGCCTGAGAATCATAAAAGCTTATTCAGTCACCTAAGTTGTGCGCACCGAATGCATACAGGTCCTGGCTCTTCGCTGAGAAAAAAAAACCCGGGATTTCACACGTGGTTGCTATAGGCATCGGCAGTGGATTCCGCAACTTCCCATGGATGAAAGGGTGGCAGCACGAATATTCTCAGCGCCATTCAGCAAAAATGGCAAGACACACGTTGCTGATGTCTGTCTGAGATGAAAATGCTCTCACACGAAAACCCTGAGCGAGGCCTTCTTTGTGGACCTGATGGGAAAATGCTAGGCTTCTGGCTTCTGGCTGCATTGGTAGATCGACCAAAGTAGTATTTTTTGACTAAATTTTCAAGATGAGTCGAATTAGAACAGTAACCTAATTCCTGCAAGTAAGACAGCAATATGCCATATGCTGTAACGACTATGTATGAGCTATGCATGTCCATCTGTGAAACAAGTATTTCAAGAGTGACACAACTCAATTATGTGAATCGCTTTCTCGTAGAGCACCATTGTTTCTGGCGTGACAAATCCACCAATCTTTACTAAATCTATGGGGTTCCGAGATATAGCGTTTTTTCTGAAATAAACAGGACATTTCACTTGATGTAATACCATCTTAAACCGGAAATTGACAATTTTTGAGTTGTGTCACTCTTGAAATACTCTAAAATGAAACTCATACCAAATAGCGCCTTTAAAGGTTCGTTCGGCTGCTAAACTGGCGGCACCTTTTCAAGGGTGATATGGAACCTCTTAAAAGGTGCAATGAATAAAACCTTTTAAAAGGAAGCAAATGATTTCACAGATATAATGAAATGATTGGGGTGACGAAATGGGACCTTTACAAAGGATCAATATGCACCGAATAGGTTTAATAAATGGCACCTATTTAAAGGTACATAATGCTGCGATTGGGATAAGTTGGAACCTTTTTAAAGGTTCTACAGAACATTTTTCAAACTGATCTGAGAGCTTATTACCAAAAATGTTAACTCTTTACTGCATACATGACCAAATATGGAAAATTGACATAAACCATATAAGACACCATGTGCCTTAACATAATTACATGTGGCTATTATGGATGTATGAATAAGGTGAAAAGTTCAATTGCAAAAGTAATCCCAAGGGACATAAAAACACTGACTGGTGATATGTTTTGTGCACGAATTGATAATACATGAATTATCATGTGCATTGCAAATTGTTATGATTTTATTTCAGATTAATCACACCCATATACGTGTATCTGCCACATATTAAACAGTATAAATGGACATTTTTTGAATAAAAATGGACATGTATGGCCACATAGTTTCTTTTGTGACCAACATTTACTCTTTCCATCGAGGTTCTAAAAGGTTACTTTTAAAATTAGTGATGCTTTACGAAATATTTGTGAACAGACTTGTAGTAGCCTACATATTTCCATCGGTTGGGATATCGCACTTTCGGCACGCGCAAAACATTTTTTGTCAAAGTTATTTCGTACTAAGTTCCAGTGGAAAGTGTACTGTTTACGAACAGGAGTGTTCGTGAACAGTACCTTACCAGGAGAGTATCTTAAATAAACCCTAACGTTTAGCGCAATGTTCGCAGTAGACAATCCATTTGTGTAGCTCAAGGTGCTGTCTGCAAGGGGAGAATGAGGGCGTGACATCATTTGTGGACGCTTTCTCAGCCGCACACCGTGATAAGGCCCCTTTATACACTTCCACGAGACTGAAATACATTTCAAAAGAATTAGCGTGTTGCGTAAACCTGCCAAATTCGCAGATGGACTGTACCGCCTTCGGCCTGAGAATCGGTGTAATTTAAACAAGTGCAAGCCATTCAACTCAATTTTCCAAATCCACGCTTCAGCAGTGTTTAATTACGTTAAAGCAGCGGGTTTCTTACACGCACACGCAGCATCTCGTTAGTTTTCCCCACAATTCCACTGGAAATGCAATTAGTGTTGGCCGTTCATTAGGAAGCTAACGGTAATTCCAGGGGATTCTAATTACATGCAGGATAAGCAGCTTTGCATAAACCTCCCAGTGTTTTCAAGAATATGTCCCTGGAGGATGACTCGATGGAAAACTTTGGTTTGGCGCCAAATGCAAACAAGTGAGGCCTTTGCCAAAATGTCGTGAATGGTTTTGTGTATTTTACAGCTTATGTGGAAGAGTCCCTAATCCAATTGGTGGCCGCACGTGCAGAAGATTTGAATAGTGCATTGGCACGCTTTCGGCTGGCAGGGTGTTATGAATAAACAGAATGGCTTATGTAAATCCCAATTTAGTTAAGGGAAGGCGAGGATGCACTTTGCTTTCAAAAGTCACACTGCAGTCAACTGCCAATGAAAATGGCAATCTTTATTGTTGGAAGTTGGCTCCCAGTGCATTGAGGATGCGCTGCATGCAGCGTTTTATGGACGTGTGGGTGGCAGAATGGTGGGTTTTATCATGTGAGAGTGCAAATGTTGAAGTTGCTTGGCAACATGTTGTTCAGTTTGATTGAGTCAAGTTTTAGCAGTAAAAACTAAGCGTCGCACATTTACGAACGACGCTCGCTGGAGCAAACTGCAAAGGCCTGGTCAGCCACACTGTCGTCGTGGGCAACTGTGTGTTAAAGGGAATGATTGCTGGGTTTCTACAGGCTAAGCAAGTGCTTGAAAAGTCATTGATTGCAATTTAGGCAGTTATTTCCATGACGTTCGTTCACTTATTGGGCTGGTTAGGGAATTCCTAATGTGCAAATCAATTATATATATATATACCATTAGGGTGGACCTCCCCCTTGGAAAACCTGGAAATGTCAGGGAAATTAATATTGTCCGGAAATGTCAAGGTAATTCTTTCCGTGTCTGGAAATTATTTCGTAGTTTGCATTAATTTACATTTTCTGCACTTTTTTGTAACAAACTAGAAGGCAAAATCAATAATTTGAAATTCGATTTTGGAATTTTTTTGCCTTTGGCGTTCCATAACGTGATATTTGTCAGTGAAATATAAACATTAAGTCCATAATTTGATGTTTTTTTAAATTTTTCACGGCAATGAAATAAGTATGAAAACAAACTTTTTTTTGGTGAAATTCTGAAATTATTTGGCTCTTAAGGATTGACATCATATTTATCATATACATTCTGTTACGAAAGTATAGGACCACCATGTTTTTACATTGTATAAAAAAAACTACAAGGACGTGAAGCTATGAAAGGCTTTATAATACATCAAATTATTTCAAAACATTAATAATGCACATGTAATTTGCACAATGTTGTCAAATACACAATTAAAGACACCAAACAATTTTAATGTTAAGAAAATATAAGACCAGTATGCAAAAATATGCCTAAAACGAATGATTAATAGTTTATCGATGCACCCTTATTTAAAATAACATTAAATATTCGATTTGGTATTGAATCGAAAAGTGTACAACATAATTCGGGGTTGATTTGGTCCCATGAATCCTTGATTGCCTGGTTGAGTTAGCGCACATTATCCAATTGTCTGTTTCTTGCATAAACCTTCTTTGCAAGAACACCCCACAGGTTTTCTATGGGGTTTAGATTCGGACTTCTTGATGACCATTCCAAAACACTGATTCGTTCCCTCTAAAACCAATGTTTGTAGACTTTGTTATGACATGGTGCATTATCTTGTTGAAATTGTAAATTGGGGCCGCTAAGTAAAGGTCCAAATGGCAATAAACTATTGAATAGCATATTTTGATACACCTCAGAGTTCATTCTGCCATTTATAACTGCCAGGTCATCTTTTCCACCACACCCAAAGCATCCCCAAACCACCAGGGAGCCACCTCCCATTCGACAGCTCAATTTCTCCTTGGGTTCTTTGCGAAGATCATGTCAATAATTGTTATAGCCATCAGGGCCATTTCTTCTCATCAGAAAATACCACAGATTTCCATTCTTCTTTCCAAGCCATGAGCTGCTTTGCTCATGCAAGTCTCCTGGTCTTATGCTCCTTTGATAGCCTGGGTTTTTCTAACATTTTTTTAAAAATTGAACATGAGGACTTGTATTTAGAACCTTCCAAATAGTCACATGACTTACATCTTCTGGTAATTCCTGGACAACCCTGGTAGACATGTTCCTTTGCGTTGCCAGCTGTGCAATCTGCTTTGGACTGCATTGACTGAGGGATGCTTTGCGTCTGCTGTGCCGTTTAGTGCCATATTTGTCCCCTTCGATCAAAACATTGTGAACTACTGTTTTGGATCTGCCAATCAAATTAGCAGTTTCTCGTTCTAACTTGCCTTGTCCATGGTAAAAATACACTTTACGAATTTCCCCCTCTCAGAGTTTGGATCCACGAGGCATGGTGAATAAATACCTCCTGTACTGCATCCACAGTGATGTAATGTGCAGTACAGCAATATGCAAGGCTTCCTGATATTTATATGACTATGATGTAATATTTTGGACTATGACCTGAACTTTTACCTTTGGTCTTATATTTTGGTAACAGCACATTAATTGATTATTTGCATGTTTTTGTTATCATCGACAAATTCCTTGACCTCTTACTGCAGTTTGCATATTGGATGATAATATCACGTTTTTCAGTGTCTATTGCAGTTTAAACGTATTCTACTAGTTTCAACATGCGAAAAACATGGTGGTCCTATACTTTCTTAACAGACTGTACACCACTTAACCATGCTCAAACAACAATTTCACTTTTAGGTAATGTTTCATAGGATAATTTCTTTTGTTTTGATAAGTGCCAAATACAGTTATAGTTAGAAGGATGCAAAAAACAGTTGTTTGCGTTTTCCCCAAAATTGTTCACAGGGTTCCCACTGACCTAGGGAACCTGGAGGACATCACATTGTCAGGGTAGTAGGAATAGTCAGGGAAATTTCAAATTTTCCTGCAAAAGTCAGGGAAAGGTTTATCAGATAAAATGCCAACCTTCCATTGCCATAATCTCAAATTATTCGTTATAATAGTCCTCTTAAGAGAGATTATCTGATCACTTTTATGGAGTAATAGGGATTTCCCCCATTTTCCACAGCGCACTTTTAACTTTTTAAATAACATATAAAAGTATCGGCAATTGGTAAATTTTGCTTCCATTTTATTCTATTAACATTTGTGTTCAAGTCAGGGAATTTTTTTCCCGAAAACCTGGAAAAAAGTCGTGGAAGTTGAGCATTTAATTTCGTTGGGAATCCTGGTTCAGCTTGTCGCTATTATGTATTAGCCTCATTTATTGACTTCGTACAATGCTGGCTGTAAATATTTCTAATACACCAAGCATCATCATTTCACGTATATATTTTTTTCATCTTATCGTAATTTCTATGGTGCTGCTACCTGAAATTCATCTCACGTCTGTATAAAAATGAACTAATGCCTCCAGAAAATAAGTTTCGCTTTCAACCCGATGAATATGCCATGCTAGTAGGTGCTGGGAATTTTAAAACGTCAAAAAACGTTGCTTTCGTGATTGCAGTATTCTCTAGATGTAAAATAAAGATTCGGCAAAACGAGATCGTGCTACAATGGCATCCCTTTTACCGTTTTGTTAATGCGTTAACAAGCCTGTATATAGCTGGTATATGTGATATCCCGATGTAGTTTCCTACTTAACATGCTTCTAGTAAGCCTTATTTAATGTGATCTACATGCTAGTCCAATGTTGTTCTTATTCCATTAAAAATGATATTTTAAAAAGTTTAGATTACCTTTTTTAAAAAAGATTGATTTGTTGTAATGTCATGCAGCAGACTGAGAAAAAGTTCTATTCAATTCATATAAATGTAAGCAAGTACAAGCATTTGATGTTCATAATATACTGATATTCCAGCTTGTTAGAATCAGCTTTACAGAAACTTGGGTGTTCATATTCTGAGCTCTAGAAATGCTTACTGCTAACAAGTCCATGTTTTTCTGTACAACTAAATATACCACCAGTTAATATCAACGCTTTTACAACGTGTTGGATTTGTGCTCCTCGCTCCCTGTACGTTGTGAATGCCCCTCTTGGTGAGCTAGGGAAATAAGCCTCCACTAGATGGTACCACTTATTATTTGATTTGGCAGTTACACAGTTGTGCAATACCTTTCCCAATTTTTGCATTTTGGAATGTGTATTCAGTTGCTCTTTTATCCACCCGGTGTTTGTTTTGCTTTAATTGCTGAATAGATTTAATTGATGAGACTGCCTGGGCCAATTAATATCCAAACCAGACCTGGTAACTGCTTTGATTGTCTAAACAACTAGATCATCTAAACTAGAAACTGCCGCCTGAGAATGGGAGTTTAACACAACGTTTATTTGCACCAATAAGGGAGTGACTATGCCAAGCAATCCATATTTTGAGAAAATCAACTTGTTCATTGTGTTGATACACTATGGCCAGCTGTAGCTGTAATGGCATTGTTCCTCTGTATTTGCATAATATTGGCATCTGAAGCTACACTATGAAACTGAATGGAAGTTGTCAGAATGTGCAATTTTTGTTTAACTCCAATTTTGACCTTTTGTGACATACTCCACTATGCTTCACAGCCCCTCGAATGTCGGTTGATTACTTATGGGGCCTAAACCCAATCAACAATTTAATCATTGTATAATGCTCCGAATGCCTGCTTCCTCAGGCGGTTGTGGAGCCCGTAGGGCGGGCTGTAATTAAGGCAGACATTGAATTTGCCACTTGCTAATATCGAATTAAATTGCACGGTCACGTGTGATGTGCGCCCAGAAACGTGCGAAACGGTATGCTTCCGCCAGCGGATAATCAGCGTCCAACGCAGTTTGCAATGCAAGCACAATCGGATTTCTCGACACTGCGCACGTTTAGTGCCTCCCTGTTTACACAAAGATTTCACGCAAGTCATTTATCAGCCTAGTCTAATTACCAATAACACGGAGTTTAGCAAACATTTCGTTTCCTTCGAGGTAATTGCGACTCGTTAACCCATTTCGGGCCCGGGATGCTGAGCGCGCGAGAATGCCTATTTGGTTTTGGAGAATGGGTTTAGCAGCACGTAGAAATGGCATTAGATAAACTTGAAAGTTGGTGCACGGAAGATGGGGTTTTAAAAATGATCGTGTTAACCGTTCGCAGCCGCCATTCCGCAGTCTTATAGAAATTAAATGATATGACACGACGAACGCAATTTACTGCAAATGAGATGAACTTATTAGGATATAGCCTGCAATTCGGAGTCGTTGCTTAATGCGATGCAAAGGGCCATTAAAAGCCTAGCTGCTAAGTCGTTTTTCCTTTCAAATCCTCGTTTGGCTGACAATGGCTTCGCTGACTACATTAATTGGGCCATTGCTACGATTGCTTTAATCGTTGTTTACGAGATTGGTTTCGCGGAATTTGAAGCGGCATGCGCCAACTTATTTCGCCAATAGAGAACGATTCGATGTATTTGCTTATAAAGCTCATGTTTTTGCGCATGTTAATACTCTACTCTGTACCCGACTATCAGTGATGTGGTTGGGAGGGGGTGTAATCCATCAACTCAATTTATTCTTCAAGAAAGGCAGTTTAAGACATATCCTGGCACTTTTTCGAAGTTCCTATTTCTCAGCCGAAAGAAGCGGAAAATAAGATTTAACCCAATTGATTTGGTAGATATCGCCGCATTAGGGTGGACGCCAACATCGTTGCCAAATTGAAGTTTTTGGAGCTTACGGCTATCCTCTGGAAGGGAGTTTCAGCGTCTAATGGCATGCAGAAAATAAGCCCGATAGTATGGGCTCAGAATTCCATAAGTGAATTGGAATAAAAAGGTTCTACCGCTGTAAAACAGTCACCACCACCTCGGTGGTTTCCTTTAAAGATTCCTTCAACCAAGTTAAATTGCCTAAATACTTTTGCAAATAAACTTTTCATACGAATATTTGGTCACATCTAGTATTATACTGAATACTCACCACCAAAATGTTATATTTCTTAATCATTTGAGCAATGTATATTCTAAGAAAAAATGCGTAAGGCATAATGGGAGTGAAGATTTGTTCTGAAACACGTTGCCTACGAGGAAAGTTATTGCACAATATGAAAAATGATACAGAATAACAGTAATGATTACAGTGAAGTAATATGATGAACAGTGTGGGCTTGCTATTGGCAGGATGAGATTTAAAAAGAATAATAAAAATAGGTTTATGAGTAGAGGTGGGTATTTGCAAGAATAAATTGAATGTACCGTGGGGGAAGTTCCATAAAGTGGAATAAATGATTTCGATGAAATGCATGTAACTTTAGTAAGTTTATTCTGAAGAAATGACACTGCACAGGCCTACAAAGAATTCGTGGCGGAAAATCTTTCCTTTCTTTCAATACAGCAATAGTTGCATAAACCTAAAGTATCATTGTTAACTATACTAAGTTGTCAAGCTTATAAGAAATTAAGGTATTTCCATAAAAGAATTGCGAATACCTAGTTTGATTTCAATGGTTCATCTCCTTAAATGTATGCTTAAATACTGATACATTAGTGAAATCATCCGCTGGTTAGTCTCCTTAAAAGCATGAGGCACAATAATTGATGGCAAAGCAGCATCATTGGTTATTACCCCAGTGGCCAAAAGATACTTGTTCAAAACTTTTCAGGGCGTCTATTCGTGCGCATTAATCGAAAATTGTATTCAGTTCTTTGTTGAAATAGAAATGGCATGCTATTTGCCTTGGGATTTTTAATTAAAGCTATCCATGCGTAAATACTAGACTATTGAAGATACTTTCGCATTTTAAAAAAATTAATAATTACGCATATGATTAGTTCATTTAAGAGGAATGTACCCAAGAATTTCTCCTTAGCTGCACAGGGAATATTGAATACATGTAGTTTGAGGAGTAAGCCTCTGCTGTTTCTTGGTCTGAATGAAAATCAATATCTAACAATTATCCAAAAATGAAAACATTAAGGAGAAAAATTTGCTTAATTGTAAGGGAATTTAAAGTTGCAAGTGGTTTGATGTAGTTGAACTGGAAACCAATTCATGTTGCAATGACTTAAAATATATCAAAGGCATCATTAGCACTTTAAATGTTGGCATGTTACTGTGTAGGGCTTTTTTATGAACGAAAATGTACATACAGTATGTGGCATGCATTTACAGCATGTCATTGTCATAAACGCAGAAAACCAAAAAAATTTGGCTAATTAATTTTCACTGTAACTCGTTTTGTATTTATACTGTATTTAACGCTTAATATAGTGTGCAGCTTTTATTTTAACGGTGCGTGTTTTTTAACAATTAGGAAAATAGATAGACCTAATAACGCTATGGTATATTTTATAGAAATGAAAATACATTGTATTATGAAATTATTATTAAAAATTATCAAATATAAAATATTAGTTCCACATTTTACGTGTTAATGTTCATGTCATTTAAAAATTAGATGATTCATCCCATTTAAAAAAAAATTACTCGTTTTTTACTTCAAGTCTAAATTGTTATCTTGTGTGGCCCAAAGACTTAACATGTCTACCAAATTGGTTCTTTTAAGTACATGTATGATGAGCGTTAAGGCGAACAAGGTATACAGTAATTCTGAAAAAGGTATAGAGGTATTTTGTTCCTGTTAGTGCTGCATTAATTCCGAGAAGCAGCATAATCTCCGTGGATTAATTCTTCCAAAGGATGCCATATGTTGCCATTTTCTGTTTTATACGGGTATAAAACAGAAAATAATTATTGCCTTAAGGACATCGTAACATTTAACGCTGTATTTTCATATACAAATTGATATTTGCGGTAATTACTTAAAAAGCGCTTACGCAAAACACTCGATGCTGCAGGGTCCGTACATTATCCTTAAGTATACTTGAGTGCACGAAGCCCTTAGTGACAGCTGTAAGTGTTCCTAATATTTCTTGATGGTTAATTGAATAAATTTTCATAAGACTGCCGCTTTAGTTACCTAAAATACCGCCTAGCAAGGATGAACATACTGTACATCGTACATGTCCGTAGCCTGGGTCCATATAAATCCTTATTTGCTGTATCAATATAACCACTAGAGTGCGTGTAAGCAAGAGATTCTTCAGGGCTCCTAATCAATGCCATTACAACTGCAATCATTAAATAATTATAAACATTTAATCGATATTGTCATGCAGATGCTTTGGCCGATTTTCGGATTTGGAGTTTTGTTTTTGGATCTCTGCTGCAAATGAATATAAATACAGATAAACTAAATCGATGCTAAATCGAGAGATACAAGTCGGCTTTATTATCAGTCTTAAGTAGTCAAGTGGCATACATGATCGCCTATACGACAATAGCCTCTACGACAAAAGCCGAAAACAACAGCGCTAAAAGCATTTCACCAAAAGTTGAATTTTTTTTTACCACTTTCGACGTTGTTATGTTTTATAACATGTTTCATTACGTAATTTTTAGAGAATATCGAAAAATTTTGACCAGGTGGTTTCATTCTACACTTCAAGCTACTAAATGTACATGTAATAATTTTAAATTATGAAATGTGTTGGTATAAACTTCCTTAATTATATAACTATATAATATATGTAATTATAATTTAGAATTTCTTAATGGTAAATAAATTCTCGTTATTGTTGAATTATCCACGTTTAGCATTAAACTTTAATGCTTTAATGCAGAAAACTACTAGTGGTTATAATTGTCAATATTTGCAAATACATTGTCTTTATTAATGAGTTTTTTCATCCATTAAAAATGATGCATGTCGAAGATATGCACATATTTAATCCTAATTTATTTGCCCTGTTTTTTAAATCAATCCGATCCATGTGTATTAAAAATACACATGTCAGCAGGGACAAATTTCCCAAAGCTCTCTTGAAACAGAGATTGTCTTGCCCTCATTGAGATATTGCTTAAGTAAACAAGTGGTTGTCTTCAAGTGATTTAATTTCTGGGGCATAGCCTCGAGGAATTAAACCACACAAAAAGTACCAGAAGATGGCTTGTTTAATCATTCAGCATCTTTCGATCTTGTAAACTTAACGTTCTCTTAACCTCTCAGAATTCGCAAAATTCCACCGGATCATGACGTATGAAACGAAATATGGAAAATACCTACTCGTGCTAATAATGCTGGGTTGAGCTTGGCGCTTTATTGTTTACAGTGTTGATTGCACCTTTCCCCCTTTCATTGTCTCTTCCAGTTGTTGTTGATTATCCAATTGGAAGCTGCTCACTCTCATTTCTTCTTTCTAGGCATAGTTCACGAAGCAAAACGAGAAATGGGTCATATCATTAATGCCTATAAGAGAGATAAAATTCAAGCTGAGCACAAAGTGGAAATTCTTATCTTAAAAGTTGAAGATTTGGAGGTAAGTGCCTGCCGCGCAGGCATACGGATTCTTGGCATGCTCACATAGTTTAACGAACTCGTTTGAGCGCGGCGAAGTCCCAATCATCTTGGTCTTCCCTCCGACATTGTCTGGAAATTTCAATTAACAGGCTAGACAATTCCACGCAAGAAGCTCTTCGTGAGATACGTGCGGATATTGATTTAAAAATTGGATCTGAAATCTAGCTTTCATAGATTAAAGCAGGCACGGGTGCGATGATCGCGCCCAGTTTTTCATCTAAAAGCGGATTTTGATTAAAAATTAACGTCATAAGTGGCAAATCAAACTTGGAACCATAGTTCTGTATGGCTTCCGTTGGAGTCAGCGATTGGAAAATGAATGGCTCGTTTCAGAATTCGTTTTAATAAGCATAAAATCCAGTCCTTATTCTTGCAAGTAGATTGTGTTAAAAGGGAAACGCTCTCGAACGGTGAGCAGCCTTAACTAAATTTTTCGTGAACATCCTAGAAGAAGTTTCAATGCAGACTATTGTTCCAGCCACAAAAACCTTGTGTTTAAAATTAGTTTTCAAATGCATGTGGTAATTAATGGTTCATTTCGTCGTTCACTTTGATAAAGCATGAAATTCTGTTCTTTTTCATGCGAGTGGATTGTGTTGAAAGGGAAAGGCTGTCGAGCAGTGTAAACCTAAACTAAAATGCATTTAGATCGGGAAAATGTTAGAAAAGTTTGCAGGCTGATGTTATGTGCGGCTACAAAACTCATGCTTTAGAAATTACTTATGAATTTTAAATGGAGAAGTATGTACAAATCTGTGGATGGTTAAATTCGTAGTTTGGGTTATGATACTTCATTGTAGAAATACACTAATTTACTATTCGGTTCCCCCAGACCTGCAGACCTCGCAGTCTCAGGGAATTTGGAAAGTCAGGGTATTTCAACATATCAATAATACGGTACATTTGCTTTCACATTGCTTAAGGTGTCCACTGGCATTAAAAATCATGGACAAGTTAAGAAATGAAATTCAGGTCATGACATTTCTGGAAGTCATGAAAATGACAATATGATTTATGGGTTAACTAAAATCAATTTTTGTGAAAGTGCATGTCACATTGATATGTTGAATTTCCCTGACCTTTTCAATTCAATTCAACTCAACACTGTCTGAAAAAGTTCATTTAATTTTCTTTTTAAACACTCAGTTAGGCAAGGGTTTGCGTTTCTGTTAAGGTTGTTATTTATACCACGTTGCGGTGCACGCCTGTCTCAATTAAAACCCTGGAATGTAAAACATTTGCTAGTCATGCAACTTAGCACATTTCTTTGCATAATGCACCTTTTTTTCTTATTTCATTATATATGAAGAGAAGTGAGCATAGCTACTTAAGTCAGCAGTTAATTATTGGTCTAGCAAAAATGCGATGCAGTGTAATTTCCAAGCACACATTACAGTAATCTGTTAGATGATTTCTTTCATGTTTTATTTTCTGCAATCTACAAAAAGTTGAAAATTTGCGCAAGTTTGGCTTGAACCCCACACGCTGAAGAATTTGCAAAAAATGTTTGTATGCAGATTGGAAATTAAGATTTGTCTCCTTCAGACAATTACCATGAAAACGTTGCTTCCTGGTGTTTTACGGTCAAACTTATTTCAGACGGAATTTGGCAACAAGCCGGAAAACGCATAACGTTCTCATCAAAAATTCCAGTTGGCGTCACAAACGTATTAAAGTTTCAGTTTAATTACGGTTTTAAAACTATAGTTGAAAACTTGCAGTAATAATTCTGTTAGTGTGACAAGTAAACCACGGATTTCGACGTTAAAGCAATTAAATATCTGCACATTTTCAAATTGTATTTTTCACTTGGTGATGGAAACGACACGTTGAAGTGTTGAATCACAAATTTAAATCTCATTGATATGCAAAGAAGCGTTAAGCTTACTTTCTATCAAATGAAGAAATGGTGTACGTGTAATTTAACGTGACTGAAGACGGGATCAAATACACCTTATGTAAACTATTAAAATTTGAATTAAGGCAGAAACATGCTTGAAAGGGTGCTTTTTTAATCATCGTTGAGATAAGTATTGATTGCCTGCTCTCATACCTAATGAATAAATTTGCTGTTATCGTTTATTAAAGTGGCACGGTTCCCCCATCCAATCCCCTTTTGGATTTTGATTTTTTAAAATAGGGAATATATACAGTAAGAAAAGCGATTAAATTAAAAATTCTTTGAATAATTTAATGCAAATAAAGTATGCGCGCCGCAAGAATAACAAAAATGGTTCCAGCAAAATGAAATAAAATATTCAAGGGAAATTAAAAAGACAGAATAGTCAGGGAATAGTTTTTTATTTTGAATAAGCCAGGGAAATTTAGCATTAATATTACTTTTTTGTAATGGTGTCTACTAAAATAAGAAGTTATCAAAGTTCTGAAAATCACCGAAGTTACGAGAAAGAAATGATGTTGACATTATTTACCAATTTTATACCATCTAGGAATCAAAGGACAACTAACTTAAAAAGATGCCCTGAAAATCCATGTTATCAGTAGCTTTGAAAAAAATGTAATGGCACGGAAAGGTTATTGAAAATTAATGAATTCACGGGTCACAGTTATACCAAAACCAAGAGACACTATTGCTAACTAGTTAATGTATTACAATTTTATGTTGCACCCATGTCAATACATAGCACAATCAGTCAGTCCTGCCAGTATAAAAATAAGGAATTACTCTTTCAATCATGTAGCTTTATTTGCATTTGCATGTCATAACTCTAGATTATTGGTCAGGGTGGTCAGGGAAATTTGTTCGAAACAGTAATCCAAATAAGTAGATATTTTAGATCATTTCACTGTGAGCTTCGCGGTGAGCTGGACAATTTCATTGCAGATGTCTAATTAAAGACGTTGACTGAAGTTTAACATTTCGAAATGGCATGCCACCCTAATTGCAACATGGTTGCTTGTTGTCGTGGCCAGTCCCGTACTGCCTTACACTTTTTTTTCTTTAAAACAAAGTATCTTACAAAAACCGATATGGCCAAATTGGGCGTCTTGGAAAGCTTTTCTGCAATGTTAGTGGGGTTCATTTTTAAGGAACTAGGCAACAATACCCATATCTAAGAAATTCTTTTGCATATGCAGTGTCATATAACTTTGTTTTTATCTTGGTTAACAGCAGCCGCGCACCATTCAGGAGTGTGGCTAACGTTTAAATATTTCATATTAGAAGTGTTTTATACATACATACAGTATGACTGAACTTCGCAAATGGGTATACGTGCGCAGCATCATTCGAGTTTAAAATTGCGGCGCTTCATACATGTATACAGACGAAATGTGGTGTGTAACTTTAGTTGCCGTCTCACATTTTTTCTTCAGAGATACTATCGAATGTTTTTCGGGCACACATATACGTATCCCTCATGTGTTACAGTGTTTTTTTTTCTTTTCGGATGTAAATTTAAGTGCCTTCGCATGCGCGCATTTGCCGTTTTATTTATCGCAATGCATGCCAAGATTGTGTCGTGTCGCTTTACGGACTATATTGATTTCCTTTTATCCAGTGTCCATTTGCATCATTCAAATATGAAGTGAGTGCAACGATTGACGTATTGTGAGCAATAAATAAAGGGTGTTTTGACGATGCAATAGGTTTTTTGAATCAAACGGATAACTAGTTTGCACCCTAGAAAATGACTAACAACGGATTGGCACATTATGTAATGAAGTCGTATTATAGTTCGTTTTTGCTTCATATGCAGTATAAGAAGTATTTGGTTCTGAATTCAACGTGCAAGGTGGTTAAAAAGAATGACTTCGAAGTTTGATTTAAACTTAAATTTATATTCGCTACATACTTGGCAGTGATTTGGTCAAATTGTATTAAGGCGGAGTTGCATGTAATTATAAGCAGTTGTGCATGTATTTGGAAACATTAGTTGTGCAATTTACAATTGCTCTTTCGTAATTCAAATATTATCATCTTTAAGGTCGACCCAAAAGGATGCCCACCCTGCAAAAAAAATCCACCTTTTTGCTAGAAATACTTGTTATAAATGCTTAATTTATTTTTTCACTTGTAGAATTGGCTTTACATTTTCCACTAGGGTCTGTTGTTTTATTTTTTTTAAATATCTGAAGTAGTTATGCAAAATTTAAATTTGAGAAAACGAATGCTTCTGCTTAAAATCGGTTTACCCTGCAATGCACCCTCCTTCGAATGTTTTTAACGGTTTTTCAAAATGGATTATATTTTAATAACTAAATCGAACATTTTCATATAAAAAATAACGCAGTCCCTAGTGAAGAACCAATTTTAGTAACACGTGAAAAAAATTAGCAATTATAATAAGTTTTTGAAACAATAATCTGGGAGTAATTCTATAGCATGTTGGGCTCTCTTTTGGATTATTTACTAAATTTTTCCCTATAGTATACTTGTGTATCATTTACCTTTAGTTGTGAACTGGCAAGATTTAAAATAACTGAAATATTCTTATATTTTTGCACCAATTTTGTGCATTGCGTGGTGCAGTTTATTATATAAAGCTGTGTACGTTCCAGGGGCAGTTCAAGCGATATATAAGCTGGATTTTACGACCTTCGATGCGTAGTGTTTGACGTTTTAGTAGTCAAGGTGATAATAATCCAGAGGCCGTGGATGTGCCAGACACGAACACGTCTTCAGTTTTTGAATTGCAAACCAGTGGATGAAATTCGATTTTGACTCCAACACCACATGAGAGCATGGATTCTCGGATGCTGATATTCTATTGAAATATGTCTCGCAGAGATATTAAAGTATATAGAATACACAATACGAGATGTGGAAAAAATGGGAATGGCAAAATGTGTTTTGATAAGATGCGATGCAGCCGCATGATGGGAGCTGCTGGGAACGTTGCGAGGTTCAAACAAAAACGTCGTCTTGTATAGACAGATAACACATTGCAAATAATCGTACAAATCGTGTCATTCTATTTGAACGTTTTGCTCCGACTATGTTATGCATGTCGTACGGACCCTGCCGTCATATTTTTTTCTGTCAGTGTCCCTTTATCGTCATGTCTGTACTGTCCCTACCAAATATATGCCATATCAAAATATACATCAATGACATGTGGTTGTAAAGATAAATTAGTTGTTAAGCCGCTCACTTTTTTCAACGATTGAAACGATCATAAAAAAGAGATTAAGTTGAATATCATGAATCTCTCAACCTTATTTTTTGTTTTTTAATTCTGTAAACCCTTGACATCAGCGGCTTCAGCATCCGCGTTTTCAGCATTCGCGAGCCGAAAGAACACACCCTCAACATTCGCGATTAAGGTTGAAATAAAGCAGAAAACAAAGAAAACAATAGGTGGCCACACACGGTCTGCCACTTACTAAATCCTCACTAAAATCTGCACGAAGACAGTGGGGAAACATGACATATCTTATCGCACAGTGCAAATCTGTAGAAAATCGTATTCCTTCCATGTATAAACTATTCATTTTTTAACTGATTTGTCAAAAGAGTTTTATTAAATAAATCAATGTTACCGCTAGCTGAAGCTAAAATAATGTGGTATGACAATAAGTATTATTTCCAACTTTCAATGGAGATTCATGCCTCAAATGGTAAAAGGAAACCAGATAGACTTACGTCGGGAGTGTTACAAAAAGACCTCCCTAGCCCTCTACATGATTTACCCCTCTTTCTATCAAAACATATAAAGGGAACGTTGATAATGGAAAGTCAGCTGTCATGTTTACTATACACGGATGATGTCATTTTACTATCAGAAACCCGGTGTAATCTGAAAGCCCTTATCTCTAGTTTTAACGATTATCTAAACTTTAAATCAAATAAGACAACCTAAATAAATTCAAAAAAACCTCTAAAGAAAATTCATTTGCCTGGTAGGGCAAGGATATATTTGGGCATCAAATTTTAGCGCAATGGGAATTTCTGAAAGCATATTGAATCCCTAATAGTTTCAGCCCAACTCAAAATGAATACCATACTAAGCTTGCCATACTAATGATAAAAATGCACATCTGGACCTTACCCACCACTTGCTCATACCATCTATACTTATGAAGCACCTTTCTGGTCTTGGAGCATGTAATCCTATTTAAGAGATTACAAGAAAGATTCTCGAGATTCTTGATTGATTTTTCCACATCTGGGTTTATAATATCTCACGAGTTTGAATGTCCCCGATTAAAGTTCAACTAATCGGAAGTATATTTTAAGCTGGATTAGGTCTGTCAACCCATTACTGACCCAAATGTTCGACAAGCTATTCTTCTACTGATTAGAACTGGTAAATCAACTTAATATCCTTAATGCAAGTAAATTAACTAATGGGTTCTGTTAATCTGCACCTGCTTTCAGTCAACAATATTAAGCAACTGAAAGCTAATAGCATCAGAAATATGCCGTTTTTCCAGGCTAAGATTAGGGAGGGGATTCATGCATGTACAGACTTCCCTCATTATAAATACATTTTAATCAATTATTTAGATCACTCATTTAGATCGCCCATGATTAGTTTGCACTGAATACTCCCCTCTCATTAAAAATCATTCTTGTACAACTAAGAACCAGTTCTTTTATATATACTTTAAGCATTTTTATATGCTTCAGATATCACGAAATGGTATTGATTTTTAATCATCATAATAATAAAATATTGATTCCACTTAACAAAACAGCAAAATGGAAAAGGGAAAATGACAGTTGAAAAAAATACAGCACTCACACATACCCTTAAAGTTATAATTCCAACAAATCGTTAAATTTGCGCAGGGTTCTTTGGCTCCGCCTACCTCCAAGAGCCATATGGATGTAGCAGCAGCGTGCTACAACAGCCAAATTTTGAATTGATTGCAGCGCCCCCATTAAGTGCGTGTTGCAGTCGATGGGGTCCTATTTTAGAGTAATAAAACACGATGTGGATCCTCTATAGATATCTCGTGTCTGCTATTGCACTTTTTTTTATTGAACGTTGGTTTGTGGAACAGCAATCATATATAGTCACAAATTAGCTGATTTGTGAGGGATGTGGATTGTCAGAGTGCCCCCAGGTGGGGGCGCCTGTATTCGTGCTATGCCCGGAATGTGGATCGGGGCACGAGACAGGGCCTTGGACCGTGCGGCATCCGGCTGGCAGTGCTAGGGGCACCCAAGCAGCCGCGCCCTAGCAGTTGGACCTTTTCGCTCAGGATCAGTAGGTGGGGGTACCACTCCGTTGCCTATAATAAAGTAAGGAACCACGTGTGCAGTACATGAGTGTGATGCACTGCGTTTTGAATTCCTGGAGTCCTGTCATAAATTACTTAGGTGAAAGTGAGAGAAACACGCGTGCAGTACATGAGTATCAAGTTCATTGGATGGACTAATGCGACGTCCGACCACAAGAAACGATTTGGTTAATAAAACAAGGAACATGGCGTCGATTCACTAGCAGGGTTTAGTTGTTTCTGGAAATCTTACTTTATTGATTTGTGTCACTGTCGAAATACGTATGAGGTTTCTTGATTGCTGGTTAAGAAAAAAAGGCATGACATGTTCCTTATTATAATTACTTCTTATATGACACATCCGTATCCCGAGTAAAAATATGAGCACTTAGCATTTTAAAAGTTCTGTTATTTTTTCAAAGCACGCCGCTTGTCGTGTGCAACGATACATAAATGCAAGTGTTTAATTAAAGTGTTGAACAATGTGAAACATGGTCTTCATTGCTTAATTGCACAATAGATACTCGAAAACATTGCATGGTACATGAAGCAGTACGAGCGTCAAGAGGACTTTGCCTCGTGAGAGCTCACTTCCTTTTCTTGTCATTCCAGCATGAGGTGGCCTATCTGAAGGAAAGACTCAAGAAAACCGAAAAGGAAGCAGCCACCCAAAAGAAGCGCAAGGGTCGGGACTTGGGGCAAGAGTGCGAGCCGAAAAGTTTCGAAGAGACAATTCATTCCTTCACTAATCCAATGTCTCCCCATGATGCAACGCCATGGAAATCCGTCCCTGTATTATCCTTCGCTCCACTTCCATCGCCGACTGGCTCATCTCACCGTTCTCTCGCACAACCCAACTCCAAGCTCAGCCCCAACTCACCGGGTCGTGGTGTGTTCTCCATAGGAATCCATAGCCCTCTAGCTTCCAGTCCAGCAGCCAAAGTCAAATCGCCCAGAAGAAGAAAGAGCCAAGGAGGTAAGTTTGTTCTAGTCCATCTCGTAATGCAGGGCACTGCCATTAATTGAGTCCAGCTTTTTCCTGCTGTCATGTATAAGCTGATCAGCTGCATCCAACGGCTAGAAATGCCGAGGTCTGGTCATCCGTTAAATGGCAGGGCTTAAAGGGTAGAACAGTTGGAACTACTCAATTAAACATGCTGGCATAAACTGCCTTTGTTATTAGCGGACGTGACCGATCTGCTTTAAATGGCCGTGAGCCTTATGAGCTCTTTATCCTTTAATGGTGTGGTGTCTAGCGAAGCCTGCTGATAAATGTAACACACGATGCAAGTTCATCGTGATCCGGACCATTACGAGCCCCCGACTGTTTTTAACTTTTTTGCCTACCTCAAGCCCAGTTTACACAACGACACAAGTGTCACTACTAATTTCAAGATAGTGATTTCGTAAGGAACTGTACTCACGAAGGCACTCGTGTATACTGTATCTGCATGCGGTCAGCTTCATGTAGTGTGTATGTTGAACCAGAGAATATCTGGATTAACACATTTTATCAAACGTGTACACTATGATCGCTGTACACTATCTGTGATCATGCACCCACTCATTTCTTGCACTATAAATCATTAGTAGACTCACCACTGCCCCTATCTGCGTGTGATTGTATCATGCAACACTCCCTTTATTCCGTAAAGATTAATTTTTCAAATAACTAACCTTTATTAAATAAAATTAAAAATAATGCATTTGCGCAAGACATTTTCATAACTATGTTAACTTAGCAATAAGTATCTCCCTTCCTGGGCCTTTCTTTTACTTGTAGCTCAAATCTTATAATTAATGCAGCTGCTTATTAATCAAAATAAAACAGTGATAACACCTCAACCATCAAAAAACGACATGGCATGAATCTTGAATTTACAATAAGCTTGGTCTGTTTGTCTTCTTTAAACCTCTACTAACTGGAATATGGATCCCCAGTAAGGGCCAACTTAAGGCGTTCCTTGTGGAACAGGGATCTAATCCAAAGCTTAACAGCCCCTGTTCGTAATATTATTAATCAGTCTCAGTTAATCTTTTAATTGCGAATCTAAAATATCAAACGACTTGCCTAGTTCACTTAATGCAATATGCTTTATATAAATAAATGAACAAATGTAACAACGTTTTGATAATTGCATATACATGACCCCGGTTTTAACGTAAAAGTCTAATTCATGCAAAGTGTGGCTGATGACGTCCCCTGATGCGAACAAATAAGTGCTATCAACAATACATTTAAGTTAAATTAAGTAACTGTACATGTCAGCAGTCACAAACCACTCAAAATTATACTAAATTATGATGAATGGCAACACTTCACATTCCAGCACAACGAAGATGTGATCTTCGGTTGGTCACACGTATAACTTATAATAAACAATTGTGTTACAGTCATAAGAGCATCACACGTGAAACAATCTCCTTCAGCATATGCAGGGGAGTGTGTACTGAAGGGCTATTCACACACACGTATTCGTAATTTGCCGTGAAAGTGCTTTTCTGAAAATGCTTATTTCGTGAAATTTGAATCCTTGTAATCCTCCTCCTGATCGGTGTTTAAAAGTACGCTGTTGCAAATGCCTGTTGACCTGTGCAGTGATGCTTAAGTGCTAGTGTTTAACATGTAGTTGACAATAGTTTCATTGTTGTAATTTTAGCAAACGGAAACGATTTTCAGCATTGGAATTCTTGCAATTGTCGCCCTCTATGCGTGGGGGTTGCTTGCAATTTATTACATACACTTCGATCGAATTTCATGGACCCAAAGAATTGAGAAATGGTGGCGTATCTTGTTCAACTTGGAATTACTTGGCGAACATCAACAGTTTCCGCCGTCCGTTTTTGGCTTGCAACGGATAATTAATTTCCTATGATATGACAGGATGTTTTTGTCCAACATTTCATCTTGCAGTGAATGGGTCTGGCCGGGTGAGGAGTGGTTGGCATTTTCTGTCATTTTATTTGGGGCAAAAAAATAAATCTTTGGACGAAGGAAAAATGCTCATTTTGTCAGAATCGTTTGTTCGCTATTATTGAGATCTCAGTAGTACCCAACGGTGTCTTCTGCCCGGGTCAGACAGGCTTTGTCTCCAATCGTTCTCTTCTTTTATATCCTTTATTCCTTTGATGTCGCACGGTCGATACAATGAATGGGATATACTGTAGAGAGGTAAAATGTGATTTAAACACTCACTTAACGAAAATGGCATTGGCCATTGTCAACGAAAACCCAAGGCATTGATGGAGGCCACCATTTTTATGCATTGTACGTGCATTTGACATGTTTTGGAATTAAAATGCAATTTAAAAATGCAGCAGGCATAAACTGTCACCGCGTGCTCTTCTAGTGCAAGTGCAACATATTAAAATTGTGCGACAAAATTCATATTTTTCGCCCTGAGTTTTGGACACAAAATTGATTTTCGATCTAATATAAAGTCTGCGAGCAACTAAAACTTTGTGAAACCATCCTTAGCCGTCTGAACAAGGCAGGCGGTCGAATTTCCAAGTAGCATTTTGCATCCTGCTCTCTATGGCGGCTATTTGCAAAATAAGTACACATACTGAAAGCCATGTTTCACATTGTTAACAACTGTTTAATATAGTATATCTACTATACCAGCAGTAAATTAGGAATCACAAATTCGATGCTTTTCACCAGATTACTAACTGCAATGTTTTAGTGTTTTAAATTCTTATCTTAATAAACATTACATGTATGTTTGCGTGAAATTACAACTTTGAAGGGATTTTTCATATTTTATTTGTTTTCACATAGTTAAGGTGTATACCTTGCAAAATGAGGGCATAAAAAACATGACATTAAATTTGTCAGGAAAAGAATGGAAAAGTCACGATGCTGACATAATGGATCGATTTGCATAATGGCATAATTTTGCAACATTGGCCAGGATGGTTAGGGACATTTTTTCTTAAAACAGGAGAAGTAAGAAAACTTCAAATTTTTCTTCTGGGATAACTAGGTTATAGCATATTAAATGATAAATGAACAGAGAATTTAGGTATTTGAATTTTAGAAACAAGCCATTAAAAAGCTTGCTTTTCTATAAATCGAGGTGCATGTTTGGTGTGCGAAATTAATTATTAAAATCCACAGCTAGCTTAGTTCTCGGGAAAATACATTTGGGAATTGCAGCTGGACTAATAAATCCACTGCGCATCAAGAAAATCCACCCAGGCGCCTAAGGGTTTGTGCAGTAAGTAGATTGATATTTAAAATCAGCTTAAGCTCTTCAAACGCCTTCGTAAAAGCAAATTGTAATTTAAAAATTCATAAGTGACCGTACCGTTTTCCCCGAACAGCACAGGCCTACTCTATTTGCAGCACTCCGTGAAACGTTTGCTGATGAAAACAGGCCCGCGAGCGCCAGTTGTGAGGGATAAAAACAGCACTTTATGAAATTTTTGAGAAGCCACCGCATTACCGGTAGCGATTTTATGCAATTAATTAACGTCAAACACAAGAATACGTTATAATTTTTCTAATGCTTGCTCTAGCTGCCCGTAAGAGAACGTAATATATGCTATTATCGTAGGGGATGTTTTGCATCAAATAGCTTTTTTAATTAAAAGAAGCGATGCAACAAATGCATACGATTTATTGTAGTGTGTAGTGGTGACGTGTTTTGCATCATTTCACAGAAAGCTAATTAAAGGAAAAATTATGGAAAAATAATGTTCCAGGCAAGAGCTACACTTGTGAGGAAGGAAACTGGTCCACCTAAAGGCATTAAAAATAAATGCATTTTGTTCAGCAAGTAGCTATCCAATTTAAAATCGGAATAGCTCGTTTTGTGAATAATGTCATGAACTTTCAAATACCCCCAAATTGAATGCAATGCCATAACTTTACATAAATTGTCCAGATAATGTATCATGCTTAAAACAATTTATGCAAAATTTTATCATTGCTACTGTTTAATCTAAGAACATCGTTTACAAAACCAGTTATTACGATTTTAACTAAGATTAATTCCAAATTATCGGGGTGGTTTGTGGCAATTTTAAAAGCTAAACATTGTACTAAACAATAATGTTAGAACATTAGTTTACTTTTACCTTGTGCCATTTTGGGAAAATTTAAAATACGAGCTACA
>JAQIXS010001722.1:0-27430 GCA_034700785.1 Rossiulus vilnensis | reverse complement strand
GGCAAAATCTCAGGTTAGTACGCAGGCTTTCAGATTGCTTTTATGTGGATTCAACCATTCCGTAATGTTGCCATGGTATTGACTGAATCATAAAGAGGAAATAAGGAAAAATATTGAAGAGTGCAATATAAAACAACGTTTCCCTGGTAGCAGCAACATCTATGCTTAAAAGGCAGCATGTTAACATTGCCAAAACCTAATTTTGAAAAATTGTTAGGGAATTAATGATCTGAATCGCTCTGTTAGATAGCATTTTATTCCCATCTTTCTAATAGAAAAGCAGTTCTATAAGATTTGGGTAGCATCTCCGCCATGATTCTCCAATAATTACTGTCACATGTCAGAATCGTAATGTTTTGATATAAAATACAAACATCGGGCTCATTAAAGTATACTTGTTTTCTTCGTATTTTTGTGCAAATCTGCAGATTTCCTTGAATCGCATAAAGATCGGCGAACCCATCCTTTTCTAACAAATTTCGTGAAGAATTTATGAATGATACAATTAACGAGTTTGCATAATTGGGCAGCGATACGTTATTGATCTCTTTGACATACCAATTGCATCGATTGTTTAGTTGACGTATAACCTCACTATGGCTACTGATTACTTTCTTTTTCAGTTAGACGAAGATTTATTTTTGCAATGGATTAACAGGTTTTCTTTAGACCTTCAATTAGCTATGAAATTTAATATCACAATTAGTAACTATTTGTTAGATGTTGCATACAAGATTAAATGCTACAGTAATTTTAGTTGGTATGACATATTTTACCGAACTAGATGCCTATTCTAAAACGCACCTTCAAAATGAGAAAATTTCCAAAACTTATTGCAAAAACAAGTTTTAAGAAATACCCAAAACAGCGCTGCCTCATTTGTATTGATTAAAAACAGTGATTCTAAAACCAAATGCTATACTAAAAATCTTTCCTTCGATCAAATTGAACAATACCGTAATTACATTACCAGCGTTTTTCATCGCCAGTACATGTATTTATGGTGACAAGGAGTGTTAGCCGGATTAAGGAAAGATTAATAGGGGTTGCATGGTCTCATGAAATTGACTGTCATTTTTATCACATCCTGAGGAGAAAATGTTTTTTCTCTCCAGAAATTCATATTGCTGTAAAATTGTGGTGACTTAGTTTGCCTACATTTTTTATCAATCAAATGAATAGGTTTAATTTTATTGATACTTAAAAACGGTACCATATTCAAATGTGTGCAGCCCTGTTACATGCGCAAGCGGCAGGATCAAAGAAATTTCCAACTTCCAAGAACTTGATGATGAAATTGGGTAATCAAGGGGAAGTAATAGCCTGATGATCTCTAATCAGGTTCTGAAAGAGTTGGAGATCCAGAAGTCGCAAGCACCGGCACCCAACGAACCTGGCCATGGCTAGGTCATGCCGGGAGGCATTCTGTCCTTGTTTTGGACGACTGAGCCAGATTAAGCCACGAACGTCGCAGTGGTCTTCTCTCGCTTTTGAGGCTCTTCTCCAATAAGCATCAGCATTGGATGCGAGTAGGAGTAAATCAACGAGAAAGACCGCGGATGCCTTCGGTAGAAACTAATGATGTTGAATCAGAGAATGTACCTTCCATCTAGTATGAGTTAGTATGGCCCTAGGTCTTAATGACTTTAGACGAAAACACGAGCCGAGAATGAAATTCCGCTTCATGAACAATGGAAAAGGAAGTGGTGACCGCTGCTGGCCAGTGCTGCAGGTCTCTGCCGTAATCGCTTAACTTACCTGCCCAGAATAATTTAAGGCTCTTGGCTGACGACGTCTATTGACTAGACTTTCGATTCATCATGAAAGTTGCGGTTACTCCATCGCTGGGCATTGGGCTCCTCTCGCGTCACCCCCTGCTGCTGCTTGACAAGTCCGGTCATAGGTCTATCGCCATAAATTTAACACTTGTGCCTTATTGACAGATGGTCAATACGTTGCGATGGAACCTTGTCACGTCAGATTTAATAATAGAATTTTCAACCGGTGCTTGGAAGGGTCGCTGGGTTGTTCAAAGATAGGGTGAGCATTGATTTGCCGCCAGAACTTCCGGTTCTATAGAGTGGCGCAAAGATACTGCCCGGTTTCTTTCAATTAAGATTTTGGTTTTCCGGCCAAATGAAAATGAAGGAGTAATGCAATGCTGTCAGTGGTAACACGAGCTCTCGAAAGTAATGCAGTGTACATGCATATATATATATCGAATCATATGTTGGGGGTCAACTCTCCTTTCTCTTTGAGGGAAAAACTAACTGCATGTGCTTAGAAATACCCAATATGGACACGCAGAGCAAGAACAGCGCATAATGTACATTTTGGCATCCTTTGAATGTTTCTTCGGTAGTTTGTTTGTTATTTGAACAGTTGCTCAGAAGTAAACGAACGGCTTAGAATAAATGAATTCATAGATAAATTTTCGTTTAAACTATAAAGCAGCTCTATTATTATCAGGGATCTGGGGTCCAAACCCGATCCGAAAATCAGTACTGACAACTATCTTTTGTTGTTATTTTTTATTAATCAAATATCTACTGCATTTAACCAAACAGTTGTCTATCTTCAGTTGATATCATTTGTACGCTTTTCAGTATCTCTTATTGTCTGTTTAAATGACGTTTTGCATGGAATGGAAACTGATTGTGGGAAACGTATTTTTGAGCAAACAAGTTACTATACATGTAAATGTTTTGGGTATTTGCAAGCATTGATGATGATCCATGACCATGTTTTCAATTTTGTTTGCAATACTTTGTACATAGGCCCATGCCTGATTTTCCGCATTCGTGCACATCTTGAGCACAAAACTACATGGATCCATGACTTATTTGGTGTATTTATTATTTTTCAGACAAAAACGTAAACCGGGAAGTGTTTTCGAAGGTCGCGTTGCTAACACCAAACAAGCTTTTTTTCTTCATATTTTCAACTTCGGCCTATTTCTGCAACACAAGGGCTTAACATCAGTGCCAAGGGATGAGTTACCCACATCTTTCTTGAAGATCCCTCGAATAGAAGACTCCACCCGAGGAATCTTCAATCTGCAGAGAGCAAGAAGATCTGTGCGGGACCTCGGTTTAAACTCTTATCCGAAGGAGCAGCCACTGTTGGTGGTGAAGACATCGTTTTAAGGTTAGCGTGATTTTATTATTATTTAATAATCCTAGCTTATTATTTATTTAGCAGTTTGGTTTAGTACTATTGTTTAGTTAGGAATGTTCAATTTCACCAAGGCTTAGATAGCAGGACTCTATTCTTAATGAAATTAATGATGGGTAATGCTCAGATGTGAGCTACAAAAAATAAAACGTGGTTTGAGTAGTGACTTTATATTGCAATGGATTGGTCTAGTTTTGATGTTACAAATTGAGAAAAACGACTGAAATGCTTTTGCCTAAATTACCTCTGACCACTGTTAGATCGTCACATACAATATACAATCAGTCACATAATGCAATTTATAGTAAGGTTAGTGCGCTTTAAGTTTGTTCATGTAGTGTCGTGATTTATGCTAAGTTGCAAGTTCAGTCACCGGAAATAAATAAGCTTTGCGGTTCTCAGCTTTCAAGGATTTCAAATGATTACTATTTATGTACAATAATGTAGGAATACAGTAGTTACAATGCTTTCCAATGCATTCCTTTCTGTAGAAAGGCAGAAAAATATTTTGCAAAGGGTTAACTCATTTCGTTGGTCCTACTCTTTTTCAGTTCGTTGTTTGTTTGGAAATGCGCAGCTTCTGCGCGGTGAAAATCTCTCTCAAACCTTGTAGCTAATCCAATTAAATACTTCAGTGTTTGTATCCTTAGCTTTAGGAAGCAGACTGTTTGCATTTAAAACTGCATATAACGAGAGTTTAGCTCCAAATTAAATAAGAAAGGCAGGAATATATAAACAATTAAAAATTTAGGATGAGAGTGTTAACTTGCGAAATCTAGGACGATTTTGTTATTCGAAAACTACATGCATGTTTGTAAAAGCAATTTACGATGGATATTGGAATTGGTGCGTTCGTGTATAAGAAAATTGTCATTGAGGAATTTCCAGTTACGAATGACTCTCCCTTTTTGATTGTTTCCTGTTTCGTGCATTAGCTTATAGTTTTAATCTCGTTCAACTAACCGTGGAATTTTTGATTTGCTGGGTTAAACTGATGGTGATTTTTGTACGTGCTTTTCAGACTTGACGCAATAAAGTTAATCTGCCTCTATTATTTTTATACGACAGATATTAATTATGTATTGACCTTGTTTCCACTTGACCTTTTAGCAACGGGCCGCCCTTTAAAAATTGCGAAGAAAAAACAATGAATTTTGTTTCTATTCACACTAGCGTGCTCTCAGTAACCTGAGATTTATGCTATTCCGCCGTGAAATAAGGGAAAAAACCAATGCCCCACTGCGTTTGCAAACCCCTATTTTCTCTCCACATATATTACGGATAAAATGTGAGAGATACGAGAAATAAGAGACAAAAATGAAGCGCAAATGGCAATTGGGCATGGCATACAAGACCTCTATTCGAAGTCACTAACATGCCGAATATATTACGACGAATGAATAGCAAGTGTTTAGTGATGGCGAAATTCTAAAGGAAATGGGACCCATATATTCGGATAGGAATCGTTTATAGTCCAGGCTAAAGCAATGGTTCAATGGATGAAAATCGACTCACTTAGATGTTCAACTTTCAATCATCACGGCTTTCAAGCTCGAAAATCCTGCCAGTTAAGCAGCATAAAAGACGCTTTATTATTTTTCATAGGAGTCGTTGCGATGGGGGCAATTGCGTTCAAATCTCTATAACTTGGGCGCGTAAGGATCGGCTGTGGGCCAAAAAGCCGGATGGGAAAAAAGTTATAGCAGCAATGGCCGCAACACATTTTTTTAAAAGAAAATGAGGCGCAACGTTTTGCTTTAATTTTGCATAATTTTCGTTTTTAATTGATCTAAATTAAAGCTAATTGCGCAAATAAAGTATATTATTTACGAAAGAAATACACTGCAAATTTAAGTCAATATGTTTTAAAAGTTATAATTGACTATAGAAATATATGTGCACAATTTACCACTTAATTTATTTTTAGCTCATACACGATTCAAATGACGTAAAATCCAATTTCTTAACATTTTACCACAATGTTTTCTCACTTGGATACAGTAAATGCAGTTTTCAGAAATGCTGTGCATTTTCGTTAATACAGATGCTTGTTTCACTATTTAAAATAGACTAAACATTGAATCTGATTTTTTATTGGATAATTACCAATAACTTTTAATAGCATTATCTGCCACAAAAAGTTCCACGATATTTAAAGTTATTGAACGGCCAGAGTTTGAGGGGAAAATAATGAAGCGCTGATACATTTTAACAAGAGATAAATCTGTATTTAATTTTTGTCAACAATCACCTTAGGCTAAATGAAATGTCGAGATACATCGTTATCATCAGGCGTTTAACCCAAATTGTTTTCTTAGATAGTTGGTATGTGACCAAGTCAATAAGAATAATAAGCAAGGTCTTTTAGTTTTGCCCAGCCAATGAAGGTTCCAAAGAATGGAGGTTGCGTTGCTTTCAGATGAAGGAATCTGTGGAGGATATATGAGGATGAAATAAGAGAAAGAAAGAAAGGAAAGATAGGGATAAACTTGGTTTTAAGACATATCAGCGATGGGCATCGATCAAGTCTTTCCGGACAACATAAACGTTTCTGGCTGACTTCCTGAACACTAGATGTAATAAAATATCTTTCCTGCTCTAGGTTGGGATTTCCTCTATCAAGACCTTTGTTGGGAATAACTGTGCAATTGTTTTTCTTTGAGATCTCCACCCTGAAATTGGTTATAAATTGATGATTTTCGTAAAATGTTGACGGCTTAAAATAAGACTCGCCGTCTTCAAAAAGCTAGCTTATGAGTGGCAAGACTTAGGCTTTAATTGTTTGGTTGTGCTGAAATACTGTATTAAGTCTAGTATGAAGATTGATTTTAACTTAGCTTCCCATCCCCTTAGCCGTTTAAAACTAGCGTGATTTAGAAATGCGCACCCAATACAAGCAAAGAAAAGAGACGAAACTGTTGATTTATACTGGTAATTATATTCTTAATTTATATTTTATGCTGGAAACTGTGAAGAAAACATTACTGGTACCTTTATTTTATCTTGTTTTATAAGCCTTTGTAAAGTTTGGACAACATAGATACGACGTCACTGATAATTAAGTTAAGGGTCAGGTGTGTGTCAATAAGCATTAATTATGCTGGGCCTACTAAGTTGTGCATGCCATTTTTGAAAGTTTACATTTCAAATTTTGCAAGACATAGAATTGCTCGTTAACACGACGAATATTTCCTTGAAGTAGAAGAAATTTTTGTTTTAAAGTCGATTTAATTGCTACTGGAAACTGTAATTACGAAATTACAAAAAAGGAAAAAAGGTATTGTTGCTTGCTTTGTCACGTTTTCTACTTTGCCAGGATTTGGTTTATGCATGTAGTTCTATCATCCCGCCATCCCCAATGAGCAGCAATTTTACATGCATATAGTTGCTTTTCTCATCTCTAGTGTTGATTTGCCAGTCGTGTTGTAATGAGAACGGATGGATGGTACATTAAAACCCTCTATTCCCAGCAGTATATCCTTCCTATCGATATCGTTTCCGTTGGGCTTAGTATATGGCTTTTTCGTTTTTCTATTTCCTGTATATTCTTTGACGAAGTCCACTTACTTAATTCCCTGGTCGCGTTGCTTATATCACGATTTTATGCGCAACCGCATTAGCGTCTTGTTTTGTTCTCTGGTGGCAAATTTCTTACCGCAGAACCGTATATTGTTGATAAAAAATGTCAAACTAAACGGGTCATTTGCCATTTCGGCCACGCCAAGTGAAAACGTCTCTCACTATCTAAATGGCGCCTTCTTTATAGTTCATCAGTAACTGATTAGGGCGCCGGTGAAAATGATGCAAATACCATTAAGCATACAATTAAGATTAATGGATGATTGGAATACGCTCTTGAGATGAACGATTATAGGTCAATGAAAGAAACTTAATTATCCAACGTACGCACGCGCCGCTATGCTATTGATATTACAATTACATGTATATTAATAATTAAGCTCAATATGTTATAGTTTTCAGTTTGTAATAACTAATTACATTACGCGTATCTACATGTATGCTGCATGCATATTTTATATCCCTCACCACCATGAATGTAACAATTTGGTACCAAACGTAAACAAATTCCGCCTCCCCCTTCCTTCCAAGAACATAAACTTGAGAAAAAGTACTTAACGTTTTCTTATACCGGTATCAAGACTACTGAGAAAGACGTATTTCACATGTCTTGCGTACGTTTCTCGTATGTGCTGTGCAACGCATGTCAACAATATATTTCACACATCGAACTTTTAAGTGTTAATCTTTGCAACGCGCATGAAAAAAGTAGCCGCTCTCTAAGGGGGATGAGGAGGTTCTAAACTACGTTCCTATTGACACACGCAGTAGAATGTAGCTCATCAAGAGACCATACATTTCCCTCTTACCTCTCAAATGGAGTCGCACCTAGAGGTGAACCTAAAGGTGCATGTCCATTTGAGAGGTGAGAGGGACATTATATTAAGTCTCTTTAGGGGTTACATTCTACTGCGCGTGTCAATTGGAATTTGAAACGCAGTTTAGAACTCGTTCAATAGAAAATAGCCCCTAGGGGGAAGCTACTTTCTCTCTCAAGTATAAAGAGAACCTTTAGACGTACAGCTTCATCGCAGCTGATTCGCTGCAAACAGGCAACTTTCAAATTACAGATTCTGGTTATTGAAGGGGAAAATGTGATGAGTTGATCTAATGCGCTCATCAACATGCAAAATGCCAGTTAAACATTCTCCAAAGAGTTCGCAAAAAAGAAACGCTCTTCAGTCGATAACCTTCGCGATACATTTATTTAGTTCCAGGTTGTGGCCAACTCCACAGGCGATTGACATGTTGACTTCGTAATTTTGCCATGGTTCCCCTCCCTACCTGAACATGCATGTTTTCTAGTCACTTTTGAGTGTGTATTTGGCATGCTGTCAATAGGTGTTCCTAATATTTGTTATCACTGCAATTTTCAATTTCAGTCGTTGAAATGTTGATGTACGAGCTGTTAGAAGCCGTTCATTAAGGACGTTTCAAGTGGGAGGGGTAGGTAAAGGTCAGCAAATTCGGACGCCCAATTTTTGTATTGTCTGTGGGTTTAAGCTCCTGAGTAAAGTGAAACCTGCATGCCAGTAACAACAACGTACGTAATAAGTTATTTTTGCCATTTTTGTGATTTGACGTAATGCTCTACCATATATTCCATGCAGAGACGTCACTCATTGGTTATTTTCTTCTAATTGAATATAGTCAAAAGACGTATTACATTTTGACGCCATTTAATATGGTGTAGGGCGTCACATATTAAGGGCATTTTTGGTAATTTTTTCCTGCTCAAAATGATGTTGTGTCCAAATTTAAATGTAACCTGGTCTATATGTGCTACATGAAAGGAGAAAGAACATGGAGGTGGTTGTCAAAAAGTCAACTTCTTAATGAACGACTTTTGTGGACGAGCACCTATGGTTGTTTAATTGCACTTTTAAAAACTACGTTCATCTATCATGCTCGCGCTATTTCATTTAGATAAAACCGAAATTGACAACAGTTAACTTTTACTCAATGAACCAAGAAAGCATTTATTTTCTTAAATGGCGCCCGTTGGCCATGTAATTGAGGTGGCCAGTGGAACACTAAGCATCAGATTGATTGTTCACACTGTACACCAATACTATTATTTTATACAACATCTTCTGATCATCTCAGTCATGCAAATAACCATTAGTTTCGCGAAGAGCTACGAAATCCGTCCATTTCAGCTTCCTATTCTGGCACTTAGTTGTGCGTGTAACGCCCTAGGTTGGATGACTTCAAATATTTTAGCCGATAAGATGCTTCTCCAAGTTTTTTTAAAATGTCGTAAATGGTGCCCTGCAGCGACCCTTGCGGCTTTTGTTTTCTTAGGTGCACTTCCCCTTATTGTACAATGTTCTACTTTTTAAGTTTTATATGCCTTTCCCGTATAATTCCGCTGTATGAAAAGTATCCCATCGACTTGCCTTGGCGAGGCTTTAAAAAAGTTGAAATGGTGTTTCGCAGTAAACCTGGAGATTTATCTTGGTTGAGGGACTGATTGGCAAAGCAAAGCACGTGATCTAATGGAATTGTATGTGCCCAAATGCGCTGCATTGTAAGCCATTGTATAAAACACACACGCCATAGAGGATGTGCCCCAGAGGCCTTGTGAGGCTGAAAACGAAGTGAAAATCTCTGTTCACTGAGGATTGTAAAATGCTTTGAAATGAAAGGAAGCCCGTAGACGTATTCCGATCTAGCTTGCCATGATGGAAATCACAATTACTTCTTAAAGGCCGTAAAGAGTTTCGAGTGGAATGAATATGAATGTTTTCGCAACTAGTTTAGAGGAAAACTGAAAGCGCGTACTTATGCCATTCTTTCAATATTTGTTCACCAAACTTGCACGAAACAATATTATCTTCCATGATTTTGTCCATGTGTCCATTCATTTATCACTACCGTAGACGCAATGCGTTTAATGCATGTACGCTAATTGTGCGTTTGCTGATCGGTAGCACGGTGCGTAATATTGATTCAATTGATGTTCGGTTTCGTAATGCTAAGCTTAATTTTCTATTGAAACGAAACGCATAAGTAGTAAACTTGCGTCTAATCTGCGAGCTAATTAACTGATACTCAATGAGTTTTGATGCATTCTATAATCTATATACATAATGATCAATGATTACAGATCTATTGAAAATGTTAAGATCGTTCCTATACGCAAACTAATCCTGCGAATCTACACGATAAACATTTGTCACCGTACATGTATGTGGGTAAAGGCCGTAACGCTGATCGTGTTAGATGTTGTAGCATGACCAAAGGATTGCGTAGACTGCGTTTCACTCATTCGGTACGCATGTTTAATTGCAGTGAGTGAAACTGCCATTTTTTATGCCCCATATTTTTTACATCTATCAATTAAGTTATTAAATCTCTTCGTGCAGTTTGGAAACTCGCTACCGTAGATTTCAATTAAGCCATGCGATCAACGATGGCAATCTGGCTTTCTTAATCCATCCTTTTAAAGACAATTTAAATGCAATTTTCTTCTTTCTTTCTCAGATATGCAGTTACCAAGCGCTCCGTTTGTACAAAATACGCATATTTTGTGCAAGAAATACCTACACTGTTGACGTGCGTATGCTGACATTTCAGTGCATGCCATTTGTAATTTCCCAGATTCATCCATTTACAATCGCATTTGCATAAATAAGCGAAAGATGCGTGTTTTTTTCTATGTTAGGATTTTAATGCATTGTTGCTCTTTTAATTAATCTCATTCTTTCTCCTTTGATTTATAAGGGGGTAATATGGTAGAATCGCTGAAATTAATTTTCATTTGTGCTTGGCATTCGGCGAATTTTTTTTGTGCAGGTATACGAGTTATTTCATTTCAGTACGTACACATCTTCATAATGAAACAGCTTTCTTTCTAAAGCGTCATTAGTAGGAAGAATTTCATTCGTGTAACTGAAAATAACTTGCCCTATTCAGGAATCAAACAAGTCTTTGCGTATAATGTAACATAATTTGACCTTAAATCAGTAAGATATTTGAAAATATTCTGAGTAGTCAGAAGTAACTCAAGGCTCTATAAAGAGCAAATTAATTTATAACTAAGACATGGTTATCAACTATCGAAAAATTGTTGGTGGAAAAGCTAGAGCGGAGTTCCTAAATAATTCTAGAGGTCGTCAAACAAGCTAAAATTACATAAGTCATATGCAATGATACTGAATGCATCTTAATTTATAATGTAGTTTAATCTTTTTTTCAGGAACTAATATAATTTGATTAAATGTTTAGTAAAAATGCTAAGAATAGCTGTTAGATTTGTGCAAACATAACTTAAAAGAAATTTCGACAATGTCATTTAATACATATCGCATGTCAAACATGCGATAACAGAGATAATATATGCTTGATGTTCATCGACGTTGTTATTAAATCATGTTTAAATTCTCTTAATAAGATTTAATTTGTTTCGAATGTACATGTAACATTAATGCGTAAAACATGTAACATGTCATAATTTCGCATATATTAATTTTGATATTGACGATACCTTAATTTAGCATACGTGAGTTAAAAGGTTTTTAAATATCAGCTGGGTAGAAAGAAAAAAACAACGTTAAAGCGTTCCATTAATGCATGTGTTGTTTAATGTTTGTATTGGGTTTCATCTAAGTCTTATTAAAATAAGGATGATATTGTTAAGGTTGGCTGTTAAAGGCTGCTCATTTAAATGATATTTTTGAACGGCGATGTTCTTAATTACCCAGGGAAGATTAATACCATCTTATTAATATCCATGGGCGAAACGGAACTGTGCATGTATAAATGCAAATTATAATTTCGTATTTGCTGTGCTTTCTTTTACGTTTTCTATATTCCTCGAACGATGTATCGTACAGTGGGTAATTTTATGAGTGTCATAAATGCGATAAACAGAATAAATAAATTTGAAAACTAGGGATTAAACGGCTTACAGGCATTATTAATTGGACGCTGAAGAGCTTAAGCGTTTTTTTTATTTTTCCACCATGCATGCGTTTCAAACTTCTATCTACTTTGTCATGTCGCTGGCTGTCATGGCTGTCAGGTAATACCTTAAAAGCTAGTGCTCCCTCTGTGTAATTAGGCTAACTAGCGTAATTACAACGACAAATAGCACGCAGAAGTTAAGTATAACATTTGTGGATAATTGCCAGGTTTTTGCTTGGCTTTTATCATTATTCAGTGTAAATGTATTTTTACCCTTATTTGGTTGAATTTTCCAAAAAGATTAAACATCTTTATACATTAATATGTACAATGTATGCATCCAGAGGTGGTATTCTGTAATAGTTTAAGCATAACTACAGGACATGCTGTGCTTTGTAACACATTTTATTCAAAATGTTTAACTTTAGTGTTGAAGATCGTATTAAGCGCGATTTAAGGTTAATGGTCTCATGAAATTTAAAATGCAGTTGTGTGTAGTAATCGGCGTGACGTGCTTTTTATATGTGTGGTTTATTTGTGGATGTATTTTTTGCATTACATTGGGGTCAAACAGCGTACAAATACATATAAAATGTTTTTTTAAGCAAACTGCTATAGAACATTAATTTGCATTCTTCATTCTTCATGCATTAACTTCATTCTTATTAACAAAACTGTACTGTTATTTTTCATTCGAAAAATCCTTGTCGTTTGCGAAGGTTGTCTTTCGCAGGTTGTCGTTGTCGTTCACAAACACGGCGTTTGCTAAGGTTGGTTGAAGATGACCAATGAGAGCGAGATTGAAATCCAATTATTCGTTTCAAGACATTTTCATTCCAAGCCTCGTTTATTTGTTTGAGCTTTGATTTGATGTCTCTAGGCATCTTAGCACTCTGAAGTACATCTGCTTTTCCAATTTTGAGATTCATGGCCAGTTCATTGAATTCTAACCGATTCATCAGCCCTTGTGCGAATGCACCAGCTGATGAACGTGCGTAGAATCTTTACTCAATCTTTTTAAACTCGTTTTCTACAAGTTTATTAAAAAGATGAATTAAAATTTTTTTCCCTGAAATTGTATTAAAAAATAACTGTAAAACGGTTACAGTTTGGAAAAATTACTTTTAACCTGCAATGTACAATAATTGTATTTGCACTGATGAATACAAGTTTTATATTTTCTATTAAACTTTTACGGACTTTTACCCAGTGCATGAATATCAACTTACTTCAAATAAACATACTCCTTTGAAAACTGCAGCGGTAACATAGGGAAAATGGTCCTTAAAATTAATCCTGGTTGAAAGTTGTACTTGTATCCATTAATAGAACAGCCTGTTCCTTATTTCAAAGCTTAAATGCCCATGCGCTAATTTTAGGAGATTTCATCTAGTTCATATATCTACGAAGACATTTTGATGCTAACAAGTTTACGTAAGAATGAAGCGTGACACGCCACGCGTATTTCACATTAAATACATGCAAATACGTTGTTAGGTCAGCTTGAACGGACTGTTTAATTTAAATCATTTTTTTTGTCTTATAATAATATTTTTATGCGAACCCATTTAAGGTTAATAACCTTTTGTTGTAATTTGATATTTTAATCTTTAAGCTCATTTTATGTAATATTAACTAAAACAGAAACGACCATGTGCTGAATTACATTTAATTACGAGACAGCCGTTGGGCTGTCTTGTTCTATGCTCTCCATTTCTAAAAGGCACTAGGGATCAAATTTCTAATTTCTTAGATGATTTTGAAGCCTTTTAGATTCTACCAATTTTATGTGCAAACCCGCCTTTTGTACATGTAAAACGTCTTAGAAAACATGTTGCAAGCAATATATGTAAAAATATCCGTAGAAGGTCTAATTGCGGTGCTTTGAGAGCATTATAGCGCAGTATTTAGTTGCCATAGCAATGACTTGACCACATTCTCGTCTCAAAAGTGAATCATTATAATTTCTGGTTGCTCAGTACAAATTTACTTATCAGTCAAATTAGCGAGCACAGGTTTCGATGGTGATATTCTATTGATACGCTGGCACTCTTCTTTTGAGACTGTTGTAGGCCTATAGTGAATTAACTCGCTATCAGTACTGACCATTTGTCATCTAAACACATCCTTGTTTTATAAACTTTTAATTAATTAATCTTAAGTTCATATGTTGAGGGAAGAAAACTTCAATTAGATTTAAATGTAAAATATGGACCAATTTTTCTTTTCAAATTGACAATTAAGCAGTTTTAATTTATCGTTAGTCCGACGCCAGCAACATACTACTATACGCTTACAAGAATTGTTTAATAAAATTGAAATAAAGTATATTAGAACATTACGAGAAAATTATTTAAATACTTGATAAGCGCCTATGCTGCATTTATTATATCCGAGCGTGTACAGTATATGTTAAAATACACCACTGTTAAACTTAAATACACAAATTGAGAATATTACTGTCAAATAAATCAACTTTAGATACTATGTAAAGCTAAATGCTCAAGTGGTTCTTTAAAATATTTGATAGGCCCTATATTGTGCCGTTTTATTGATATGAACATATACATGTATTTGATTGTTCAAGTTGTATATCGATTTAACTATTTTTCCTACAGTATTTCATTCTATTATCATAAACTTCATAAAAATGAACAAGGAAGTCTTTAGCAGCATGAAATGGCACGCGTCGTTCTCAACATTTTGCGAAAGTTTTCTTTAAAAAATTGGAGAGCAAACATTTCGATGGTGATACTCTATCGATACATCGGCATTGATTTTAGATTGTGATAATATTTTATTTACACCCAATCGGTTATAACTTCCCATGGTATTAGTATTACTCGCTGAAAGTCGACAACCGTTGAAACTGGATTGATTAAAAATAAAAAAACAAAAACTCGCGAGATTGATGTGACCGTTTCACTGGGATTCGAATCCAACAGATTGACATTGTGTGCTATGGATTTCTGGCCTGTGCTTTTTAAGCTGTAACTATGGAGATAAAGCCAAAGGAAATGGCCAATGGAGCCATATCGCCGTGCTGGGTATCCATGGATTACCTTTAGCATCTTCTTAAATCCTGTTTCTCGTGTAGGCTTCATTTCCACGACATGCACCTCGGAGTAAACAGATGTTTTTTATTCCCGAGGATGACCCATCTGATGCAGGTCATTTAATCTTATAGAACTATAACCGTCTTAGGCAATATATTTACCTTTTCCACTTCCTTGAGGCGATGCTGGCGATGGAATTAATCCAGTATTGCAGTGATGTAGGCTGGATGGCTCCCATTTCGTCATTTGGATCTAAATTAATTTCTTCTAAAGAAGAGCACTACACTTCGCGCATGTTTTGTGTATTTATAAAATGCCCTTGCCTTCAGTCTTTCCACTATTCTTCACGTTTACCGAAATAAAGGCGTTTTATTATTAACTAAAAAAACTAAGTCCATTTGGCCACGCAGACCAATCAGATCAATTCGAATTTTGAATCACGTGGAGAATAACTGGAGGGGTGATGTTGAAGTCAAAACTGTCATTGAAATATTAAAGCGTGTTATATAAATACACCATTCTTGCTCGAATACAACAATCATTCATTTTTGCTAAATTTGCGTCAGGTGAAAATATTCGACGTAATCAATAATCAATAAAGACAGGAAAAAGTTGATTTTTTTAAAGAAGTTAGTCACTAAGGTTAACTGAGATATGAGGTAGAAAATTCTGAACGTCCAAGGGAAGTGAGCCACATTCGCACGATGACGTATTATCGGGGGAGGGGGTCGAAAATGTGTGGTAAAAACAACGAAACCTATCACTATCACATAACATGTGCCTGCAAAAACTCAACCATTTGCTGAAATCATAGTTTCACTAATTAAACGAAAGCATTAAAACAGTGCTAATTAATTAAACTTTATTGAATTTTTTTATGTGCGCGAAAATACCGTATTAGAAATCGCCGCCAAACCCCAGAAAATATCACAATATATATTCATAAATGCTGGGCGCCACGATCAAATTCTGGTCGCTATGGCGACTTGGCGCTCGGGATTTGTCGACCTCCGCATGAAATGCTGCTTTACCTTAAGTACTTGGCTCAGAATTGCCATTTTTATCCTCACGCACTCATTGGCGAATTTCTTCTGAAATCGATACAAACACTTATCTTCACTTAAATCATCTCTGTTCCTACCACAAGGGAAACAACAGTAAAAGCATCTCAAACCAATTTCAACTGAGAAAATGGGCCACCCGACTAACTTCATCTTACAGGATTTTAATGAGTTTCTGCAGCGTTCTCTAACACCATGTCTTACTGTTCTGGGGTTTCTTCAAGTCAATCTCAACTACCAATACATGGAAATCGTGCATCGTACCTGCAACATGCATATGGTTTACTTGAGTTCAATGTCAAATAATTGCTGTAGCAACACTGGTTGAAATTTTTTTTCTTGGAATTCGATCTCATGCTAAGTACAGAAAGCTGCAAATGCCGACGATTAAATTACACCAGTGTAAATTAAGATAAAAATCTATTAATATTAAAAGCACAATAATTATTTTGCAGTACATTGGAATGTACTGTGTGCAGTTTCACCATTAGTTACAAATGCAATTTAACAAATTTTGTACGCAAATTATGTTAAAAAAAGTTTAACTTTGGCAATTTAGTGTATGCGCAGATATAAAACATAACTTTAATAGTTCTCCGATATAAAGCATAACTTTAATGCTTCGCTGATGTTCCGTTCATCACGAAACTGGTTCTTTAACTCCTGAATGAGAAATCTGCTTACCTGTCATCTTTGTTTGACTTTTTATTGTTTATAACCAGTGATTCCAGTGAAGATAATTTATTTTAGGGCTTATGACTCATGAAAATCAAATTCAACTCGGGACCCTTCTGTCGGAAAAGATTTGCCATGTTACTCTTACCAACCCATGTTCGTATTAAGCTCGATGGTCACCACCACCATTGTCGAACTGAATTTTTGTTAGCTTTGGAGGACTATCTTTATTGGATCACGATTTTTATTCGATTGTCTGTCAGATTTCTAAGTCGTTCAACGCACGTGTGCTATTAAATTAAAAAAAAATAACATTCAACATAATTTATTGCAATGAATACATCCGAAATTCACCAACGGTAAGGTCATAACCACGCCTTTCGAAACAACATGAACTAAAAGTTATTGATGTGTAGCGAAAGCTGTTAGCCTTGTACCTGGTCAAAAACCCTAATCCTTTATTATAAAGTCGTTCCTGACTAGGAAACTCGGTGTTCCTAATGCTTCGTCATTCAACTGAAGGCAAATCAGGTTAGTAAAGCAGCATGTAAACTGTACATGCATGAATAAAAACGCGAATGTAGTCTTCTCGGGGCTTTCGATATGCCTTCCACGGTGGCACATCAAAAAAGATAGGAAAATGAGACTTAATGCGGTTAGATGATTGGATGAGTTTTATATGGTCATATATGCGTGCTGGCAGGGCATTACATTTCCTTTATGCACTGTGCACATCAGTTTCTTTAAAAAATCAATTCTTCGATAAGTAGTCCGAGTACAGGGTGAGCCGGACGGGTTTTTGGAGCGTGTTCTAAATGCAAGTCATAAAATTGTATGGAAGTGTTATAGTTTCGTACATTTTGTTTGGTCACATTAGTTAGCACATTTCACTTTTTCATCATAAAGTACGATGAGAATATAAGTTATAGAATGCTGAAAGATGTACAATTTGTAGGATCAATATTGTTTACTCTGATAATGCATCATGCGTCCAGTTTATGAATTATACAGTGTATAGTTTGTGTATGATACGTATGTTACATGTACTGAATCACGTTGTGCATTGCATGCGAAATAAAAACCAAAATGGTTAATTTTCTTCAATAGTTATTATATATATTTATTAAGGATTAGTATTCTGGCCTATAGTAAGCAGCCCACCGTATTCTATAACATGGTATATGCACGTGTTGGTATAAGGATGCATACCGTTCGTTTAAATTTAAAAGAAAAAACAAAAAATGAATTCCTCCCCTTTGAGGATTTTGTACAAAGACCACATCCGCAAAGTATAGAGACAAATTGATTTCGTCAATTTCTTTCTTTCGTCTTTGTTACTGTTTTAGAAACATCTGTAGCAAGGATGGCATTTCGTCGGTGGGGGCGAATGGACGAACGAGTAATGAGTGCCTTAAATTGTAAATCCGTGTTGTGCGTGTCCCTGAGAGGTATTTTCTTTTGATAAATCATTGGCTGGTAGATTGTTTGGGGAATGATTGTGGGATACATTAATTTTACAGCAATAGTCCGGCCTATTGTTCTGGACCAGACCAGGGACCTACTTTTCTTTTCATTATTTCCCCATTTATCTTCTCGATATTAAAAGCCAGCCAATCAATGAACTTGATAAAAAAACAACTTAACAAGCAGCTCGCGTTGCGCTAGCAACATTCCCAAGGGCAGCATTGCTTGCTCCGAGTTCTCCCACACAAATGGACCTCTGCAAGAAAATGTTTCCTTAATTAAATGCCTTCTTGCACTGTAACTTCCCTTAATCAAAATTACGGTTTAGCCGGTGGCAATAAAGTTATCTGATGGCTGTACACTCTTGCAAGACTGCGTTTCGTTTTTTTAAACTGAAAATGACTGCATAAAACCGAAGTACCTGGTTGTGGCATTGTTTGTAGAAAGTGTAAGATGCTTCCTTTAGTTTTAATGGTGCTTTTTGCCTGAAATTGCATAACATTTGAGGCTATGTATAAATACAATTAAATCATTCCATGCTGCCTGGAAACACAGAAAAGAGTTGAAAGTATCAGACCTCCAAAGTTTCTTTTCAATAATAAATATCGAAACCGTTGAAAAATGCAGCAGAAAATATTTGAATCTGGCTGGGTATTGGAATAACCTTCATGGAATGGTTTGGGAAACGAACAATCATTATTTGAAAGAAACGCATTAGTTTAACGTTTAAAAAATTCGACCATATAAAACGAATTTTAGGTGGTTTCCTTAAAAAAAGCTATTTTAAAAATATTAGTAACAATTTAAAATGCTGAGTACACTTATACTCCTCCTAAAAAAGATTGCCACAAATGAATTTTAATAGACATTGTTCAAAAATCTGAAATATAAAACATTGTATAAATCTTGTGAGGAAAAATGCCCTATATACTACATAAAAAATAATGCAGTGGTTGTGAGCTATTTTTTCTAAACGTTTGCATTTAAAACCGTACAAATTTACGCTTTTACGAGCAATAAAATACACTGATAAGATTGCCTGTAAGAACTTTGTGCAGATATGTTAAATCGAGTAGATGAGGAAGAACATTTCTTGGACAACAATCTTTTCTGACGAGTCGACTTTTCACTTAAGTGGCAAGGTTAACACACATAACTGTAGGATTTGGGGCAGTGAAAATCCACATCAAACATTGCAACATGTCCGTTATATGCATTTTGTGCAGGATCACCAATGGAAGCCACATAGAGCATCTTTAGTTTAAGGTAAAAAAATTGATGTTTCCCAACAAATTGACACTACAATCACCTCTGTAGGTTCTCTGAATAAATTAATATGATTTGTCAAAGTTGTAAAGTACTTTTTGAAACACCCTGCATATTTGTTACAATTTTACTAAAATAAACATCTCAAAATGATAAACTCTTTAAGGACAAGTAGGCCTAGTCAATGAACATTTGTTCTTGTTGTAACCTAATTTACTTTCATATTGAATCAAGAGTTTGAGCGAATGATTGAAATATTTCTATTAATTTTCGATGCGTTAATGCTTTGGTTGGTGTACAGTAACATGATTTGCAATGTACACGTTCCGATTAGTGGATGTATTTGTGCTATACGTCAGCTATTTTGGAGGATCAGGCACAAGTGAATTAATGAATTAAATAACAATTGAAAACAAATAGGCTACTAAAATGAGACTATCACGAAGTCTTAATCAAGAGCGACTTGAATTAAACGCCTCACTTCCTTTCGTTTATGCACGATCAATAAATTAACGAAATCACAGTCTGATTGATAATAAGGTCGAATATTAACAATGAGATTAAAAAAGCATGTCAAATTTCAAGTTAAATTATATCTACACTATAATCCTATCTAAAATAAGGTATATACAAAAAAGTACTGAAAGCGCCACATTAAAATCTGGGAAGAGGTTAAACTAAGAAATTGATTACAATAAAACTCATGAGCGAAATTTCGTCAAAAATTGGATCACATCTTACCAATTTATACTTACATTTACATATATGTTGTATAGCAAATTCACATTTCACAAATATTAGGTTAGTATATTGTACTTAGTCTATATTGTTAAACGAAACCCAGGACTCAAATAATTAATGGATTGTTCAATAAAATACTCGTTGTGTTTTTCTAATACATGTATGTCGAATAACAAAATGTTTAAAACGACTGTTTAATTCTCACAAATATGTTCTACCCCATTTCTTTTCTTGCCTACCAATTTTGCGCTATTTTCTCCCCTAAGCCTATCTTTGCCTTTAGTCGGTTCATGAATCATATACAAGGGAGAGAAGATATTGTTGTAAAACAAGATTAAAATTACTGATTTTATTGGATAGTCCATGAGAAATGTTTCACGGTTGGTTGGTGGAGTTTAAGGGCGCAAAAGCGGCTGAGGCTTAAGATATAAAGCGCCCGGACCATGAAGGGCAAAGCCCTTGAATTGAGAAATGCTCCTCTAAAACAGTGATACAGACGATAACTTCCGATAACTTGGGAGAATTATTTGAAAATCACATGACAAATAACAAAATATTACTGCGCCTTTGGTAAGAATTCTTTCTAAAAAAAACAAAGCATGCGCTGTATGAGGGCAAAATAGGCCAAATTTGAAGATAATATTTTGCAATGACCAACGACTATTTGTTTTCTTACGCTGCTATTTAAGATTACAAAGGAGTTCAAGGATGAGTTCTTTATTATATACATTTTAAATTCATTAGCGTCCTCCCTACAATTTTTTGTAACATTCGTGTCTACCTACACCGGCCTAGACTTGCTCCCCTTCCCCATGTCGGTGGATTGGAAGGTACCTCAGTCAATTACTTTGATCTGCACGTGTATGACTAACAGCAGTTACACCATGACTATGCACAAGAGAAAGATTTCGCCCAAAATATCAACCTGGAATCCATCCATATTCTCAAAACTGGAATAGGCCCTACCTACACCGACGCCATTTAAGCTGGGCAATTTAACCTAAATTGATTTGCAACGCCCGGGATAGCGATCGAGTAAAATAACCTATTTCACTACCAGTTTATGATCTGCAAAGTGAAGTGAAGTTTTCCACGAGAGTGCTAATTAACATTTATCCCTCATGGCCAAATACAGGTGCAACTGGCGCCTTTCCATTCGTAACAACCAGTTAAAGTTAATGGACGGGAGTCTTAACAAACCATTGGAGGGTATTGGGGGTTAAATTTAAAATTTTCGCTTTGAAATCAGAGCCATCTTGATATCTTAAAAATATTTATCAGCCCCTTCAACATTACACTGATACATTTAAAAATCATGATAAGGCAGTTGTGGCACTGATCCCAATACAAATGTATGGTAAATGTTAACTGGTTTTGTCCAACTGACCAGAAACCGGGTAAAGCAAGCCATGTGGCATTTCAAATCACATTATGGTTGGATCTCATCTTAGTGCGTGCCAAACCGGCACTCGTGTAGACTAATTTCCGATCGAATAAATAAATGTTGGAAATAATTGTCATTGCCAAAATTGAAAATTGCGCCATTACATTTAACGCATTTTCAATACGGCACAGAGCCAAAATGAAATCTCGTTCCACAGAAGTTAATTAGCCACTTTGACATTGAGTACAGTATATTTTTAATAACACAAGTCCTCGTGCAAACCCTTCCCAAAAACAACCACAATATAACAATCAAATTCTTCATCCATGAAAAGATCTGACATCCTCAAATGATAGGCTATAGTGATATCAGTAGGGAATCACATGTACTGATCTTTTCACCAGGGCAATAAATAAGGACGGTATTTCTAACTTGGCCTGCACCATATTGAAAGTTAAATTAAAAGTTAAATGTTATAACATTTAAGAACAGTCAGAACTGGTTATCCTTGCAATTCCAGGTATAAGAAAAAAATGATGTGGCATTCTTACCTGAACATCCCTGTCTTCAGGATCTCTCCTCAAGCTATTGATGAACTGGACGTCGCTCCCCATGTTCATGGCAGTGAAGGCATGCGGCGCAGACTTCTGGCAGCTATCCTCCAAATCAGTTCTTGGTTTTCATCGCCTAATCAGTTCAATGCAAATTCGCATGGCACGGACAACTCAGTGCATCACGTGACCCGTGGAAACTCCTTTCGCGCACCCAGGCATCGGGACTTTGACGGAGAAGAACATGACCGAGTGCTATTTCGGGCATTATCCAATAATTCAGAAGGATAGCAAAGCGCGATAAAACTTTATCGTTGTCATTTCATAAAGTCGTTCCGCTCGGTTTAGGCGCATTTGCAGCAGTGGCCAACAACATTTATATTAAAATAGCAGGCAGACTGAACGGCTGAAGCCACGCTGAGAAGTAACAGCCTTTAGGTCGTCGAAAAAAACGTCCGGGTGATGGAATGCGTGATCAGGCAAAACGATTGAAAACAGGCACGATTTATCTCCGACGGTTGGCGTCAATAATTAAAATGCCTAAAAACAACAGCGCCGCAAGAAGCCTCCGGCAATTGCGACCATCTATTGTAGTCTTCAGTTTCTGGAATCCATCCAAACGGGGGAGGGATTTCTTGCTCCGATATCAGCATCCACTACCAAATAACAGAAAATGGGGCAAGCCAGGCCGAGAAGTCCTCGTAAAACTTGCCTATCGCTACTCCCATCGCAGTTTTCTTGTTTTGCGTGCCACGGCCAATCCTCCGCGATTCCCAATGCTTCATGCCAGCAGTTTGCTAAGCTGCCATTGTCAGCTCCGACTTCTCAACGAGTTGGTAATAATCCACCGCATTTCGGTTTTAACTCACAATACCAACATCATGGCCAGGGTACACACACGGGCGTGGGCGGGCGTGGTTCAACGTGTTCTTATTCTTCACTTGGAAAATCTTTTCAATACACGAACCTCCTCCAGACCCTAAACAAAATATATGTACGAGTTTTAGAATAAATGCTGAAAATATGAGCAAAATAAGCGGCATAAAGCAATGCGATTTTTTTTTCAGGTTAATAACACACACGTTTCAAAAAAACCGAAAAACCACGTTGTTATTGGGAGTCTGCGAGCATTAACTTTCTCTTCGATAGACGCTGGTATCCAGACAGCGCCATATTTCAGTGATCTGGAACACGAGCCCAGTTTTATATCATAGTGCTTATAGTCCGGAGAATGAACTGCGACTATAAATTTAGGTTAGATCTTACAATCCGATCAAGATGATTTTTTTTTGCCCTCGCGCATAATGCGTGCTATAAAAATGACTCACGTCAGATCTATAAAGTATGCATGCTTAACTTTGGGCGTGCATTTTTATTCTACCTACTGCTTGGGCTTTTATCGCTTTTTTACTTTTAGCCTGGATAGAATGAAAGTACGCGATAGAATAGGACACCGTCGCATCATTCAGTAATTCATTCAAAATCAGAATCGGATCGTGGAGTAACTTATATGTGGCAATTTTGAAAACATACGCATTCCAAGTTCACGGACGATTCCAACAAACCGACTCGTAAAATTGAATGGTGGGCTGAACAGTAATTTTACTGAGAGCATTGTAAAAAAACTGAGAAAAAATCCCTCCTATCTTGAAAGATGCGTAATAAACAGGTTCCAACTGCATGCTAATATTATCTGGCAGCTGAAAATTATAAATGATTTGTTTTCCTTTCGACGGGTGTGTATTCAGGTTGATCCGACATGACTCGAATATACAGTAGGTCAAACTTGAAATGTCAGGTTAGTCAGTAACTTTCCCTTTTCTTTACAGTGTGTAGATAAGCCAGCTACATCACTCAAAAAGTCAAACAGAAACCTTTATAACTATTTCGGTCCGATTGGCTCTAAGTTCCAACTTTAGGCGCCATATTTAAAGTGTTTTATTCCAATCAAATGTCCCAGCCACGCACTGACTGATTTACACCTCAAGGCCGTCCACCACGACAGTAGAAGGACTATTAAAACCGTAATTAGTTGTTCTACTCCTTATCTAGAAAACCTCTAGTTTCACAAGCAAGCTTTATTATTATTTATTCAATGTAAAACGAAATTGTTTACTATAGTTTAACTACGTTAATAATGCATTTAAGTACACAGTAAACCCTCAACATTTGCGACTTCAGCATCCGCTGATCGAAAAATATAGGAACACCTTCAAAATAAGCGACCTCATTAAGGTCTTTATTTGACATCATTAAAAAAGTATTAATGATTTACAATATGTGTATTAGTTATAAGTTCAAAAGTCAAGTGCCCTTAAATATAATTTATGTTAAATTCTCTCATGTTTTGGAAAAAGGAGTTATTTTAGATTAAAATAAAACAGAACAACACATGTAATCGTCAATGTCATCTGGTTTGTGCTTCATTCGGACGATAATTGATAATGGAGGTAATTGATAATGATAATAGATTTTGCGATGGACGCTCTTTGTGGACTGTCCCTATTGCTCCTTACAGATCGCTACAAATTAAATTCGACTATTAAGCTCAACAAACAAAGATATCTTTATGATACCATATAAATAACTTTACATTATTGATAAATACATCACACTAGTTCAAAACATAGGTTTGCATCTTTAAATCTACACTGTATGTTAAGAAATTGGTTTCGTTAGTTTTTCTTATCTTGTTTGGTCCCGATTACATATTATACCGAACGCATCCCCCGTGAATGTTGAGGGTTTACTGTACTTCATGTCTTGCCCGACTTTTTCAATGACCAGAATCGCAAAATTTCACTTTGCGTACAATGCAATGAGATTCGCTCTCCAGTTGAACATTTATAAAATACAAACGCTGGATTAGTGCCTAATAAGGAATCAGTTTAGCAGAAAGTGCAGGAAAAAGAGTGCATTCATTCCTGGAAGCCCCATCTCCAATGTCACCCCCTTGCCAACTCATCTTTGAAGCTAAGCATACGAATAGGCAAAATTACAGCTGAAAGCTCGCCCAAATGGACGCTCGGATGCAATTCGAAGCCTCTCACAGGGTTATTTACAGTTCAAAAGTTCTAAAATGCAGTATATTTGTTGAAAGCGCCCGACGACTGCCACAAGAAGACCCCCATTTCTCCAGCCGTTATCTCTCAGCGATGATGTCTAGCGAAAGAAATCCTCACCCGCTCGTGACATACATGATGCCTTTCTTCAAGAATGAAACAAGACAAGGCCAACACGCATAAATCTGCACCATTTTCCCCGGCACAGTAAACACCTCTCCCTTGGCTCTCTCGCCTCCACTTCGGCATAGCGTCTACCATCAGATTACTCATCAATCACTGAAATAACTCCATTATCGGAAAAGTGAGATCACGGAAGCGTTGCAGGGAGTCAAAGTTCCAGCGCAAACTGGATGACATGAAAAAATCCCTGGGCCAGCATTATTCGAACATTAAGAGGACGAAGCGTCGCCAGACAGCTCCTCCAAGACAGGCTTTCCTGGCTACCGAGAAATGCGGCGATGTCTTACATGCATATTTCACGGAATTAGTCACTAGATTACCCCGTTTGTTAATTTGCATGTTACGCGAAACAAGTCGAGTAATACATTTTTACTCTGCTAGTCTGCTTGCTGGACCGTTTCTGACATTTCACGTAAAAGTGTAATAAATTTACCTAATGCTCTCACACTTTCATCTTCTATTTACCGCCGCAGTGGCTGTAATTGTATGCTTTATACTTCGGAATTCAAAAATTACTTAAGATATCTTTCAGTACGCTAAAAACAAGTAGGCCTACAACTCCTGAATTTCAAAAGTGCCATGTACTTTCGCTTGTAAGGTGAATTATTAAATAACATTGTTGTTAAATAAATAAAGATAATAGTATGGTATTTACACACTTTATTTTAGAGTACACATACTTTTCGGCGACCCTATTTTGAAGAGGAATACATCTTATTCAAATTTATGGAATGTTTAACTGATATTTTTTGCATATTTATGCATACGTACTTGAACCAGAATGATGTACATGTACATGCGTGTGGCGTAGTCGATTTTCTCTTTACTCTGATAGTGCATTGGCATTTTGCTTATTTTATAACCCTACATGTACAACCGGATATGTGCTGGAACCTGTGAAAACAGCCGTGACAATTTGACAGGTAATACATTTACGGTGGACATCGACCATATGCTCTAATACCCACAGTTAAATTAACAGATTATTTGTTGAAGGTTAGAACATCTCTTGGCCAATAAGCATTACGATTAAAAAAAATTGCATATTGGAGTCACACCAGAATTTACAATCCACCTCATGAAATAAAAGCAAACGATGGACATATTTACTATATAATTGCTATATCAGACAGCTGACGATAAATATCTTGCAAGCGGCAAAAAGCGCCACAACTAATTTTAATTGCCTGCGACATCTGTACTCATCAGTCGCCAAATGTGGTTTCTTTTGATGGCATCAGCTGGTACGAAACCAAACTGCTGCTAGTTGTTTCAAAAATGGCTGATTTACCCCAAAAGATCACACAATAAGATAACAGGGATCAGCCTGTACAGCTTGGCCTGTACAGAATTTTCTGTACACAGCTTTTCGCTGAATCCATTCATGAATACGTTAATAAATGGATTTTTTTTTCTAACAGCGCCACCCTGTATTTCCACTGGATCGTAAATACTGTTGTGAATTGATGCGGATAGGCCACATCCTCATTAGGCCTATCGTGTCATTATGCATGGGGACAGCTGAATCTAGCACTGTGCATGTACAGTCATACACAGTACTTACCGTTTATCGCCGAATTCACCTATCCAACGGCACGCAAGGGGCAATTTAGTAAATGACAATACTCGGAACAAAAACGTTCCCATGAATGGGAGTCCAGTTGCGTTCCCCCTGTTGAACTTGAAGTTAAAAGTCAATTATTTTTCTAATCGGCGTCCAACAATGGTATGATCTTTTATTTTCGGAGGGCACTGGCCACGACAAACAAATCATACAACAACTCTGAAATGAGAATAGAAAATTACGTTGTTCCTCTTGGCATTTGCATTGAAGCACAACGGGCAGTTAGCCGGGGAAATGTAAGCAGTCTCAAAGGAGATACAGACAAGTTGTTTGGGGTGGACTCGAATAATTGTGGTCAAATGGAGGGCTCTGATTCAATACATATTTCTAGAAAGAAGCACGCAGTGTGTCATTAGAAGCTGCTGGCATAAAAAGGGCGAGATAATTAAACGGCATGCCAACAACTTTTCTTTAGTTTCATTACAAAGAATTCGATTAAAAGCGCACGCACGCGTTCTTACATTTCAAATGCGTCCGGGTTTATAGGTCAGGTAGTCATAAATGGATACTGCTATTATTGTAGAAAACATTCGGAGGCCAGATTGATGGCCGGTCTCATCAAAAGTTTGCTTTTATTAATGGCACAGTTTGCTGAGAATGACCATGAGAGTCGCCAATGCCGTATTATGAGGGTAGATTCGAAACAATCTAAACTCACCAATCGCCCGATAGAAGAGGTCGGACCGGGGTAGATCGCACTAT
>JAQIXS010001721.1:0-27431 GCA_034700785.1 Rossiulus vilnensis | reverse complement strand
ATTTCAACCTCAGTACGTACACACTTCCATAGCCAGAAGGGGTATCCCCCCTTAGTGCTTAGTTCTTCTTCTTCTTCATGAATTATTTTATAGATCGATTGTATAGTGTCTCGCCAGTATTATTCTTTTAAATACATAACTGATTTCAGTCACTCGTTTATCTATGCAAGTCAAGATACGTTTGATGATAAAATGAAGTTTCAAATAAAAATTCCATGTAAATATGCTAATGCATGTATTGCATTTTTATATTTTGTTTTTACATGCTGAGTATAATATTTCCACAGAATCACCCAAAACACGCTCGGGAAAAATTCAAGGACGGAGATTTTGAAGGTACAAACCAATTTTCGTTACTCATGTTTGTAACATTAACAAAATAATAAATAAACGGCCGTAGAATCTTTCCCATAATCTTTTACTAAGTTTAGATATCAACAAATTTCCAATGATGATTTGACGTGTATGTACAACAAATACATTTTGGAAGACAATAATGAATTTTCTTAGGGGTTATGTGTTTCACTGCTATACCCGGCTGCCAACAGTGTTTGCTACCGATCAAGGGGCACAGCTGGACTGCGCGCAACAGGAAACAATGAACACTACTGTCCTAAAAAAAACAACTGAAATTAGTCTTTTTCCGTCATGAAACATTAAAACACGCGCACGTGATAGTCATCTGTATCTTTTATTTATTCACGGTTTTGGTGACACAACACGTGCAACAGAATCGCATTGAGATCCACAACCACAAACGTGCAAGACGCACCTTATTATGAACATTAATAAACACAGCAAGCTGGAAATCGGCAGAGAAAAATTGTACACAAACGGTCGATTATAAACGAGCAAATCATCAGTAATCTCATTTCAAACGGAAAATTCGTAATAAAACATTGCATGGCCAAAACGCATCGCGACATTTTCAGTGATCAGCGACCAAGTTGGCGTCTGTTTCGATTTTCACACAAGGCACTAGTGGTGAGTTTTTGTCAGATGGAAATTTATCAGAAATGGATTCGAAGAAAACCATTCGAATAATTTTTATCCACGATGCAAGACAGCGATGCATGTTTGTGCGAAAAAAGCCCTGCTTCCAATTCGGCAGGGCAGCAAACGTATGTTTGTGCTAACAAAAATCCACCATAAATAACTGTAAAATGTGTGAAAATATTTTTAAAAAAACAGCAGGCCATACAGTGAATATCCCAGATTCAGAGACTGACTAAATTACGAAATAGTCAGTGGATGTATGCCCGCCGCCCTGGTCTCCGTGCAATTTGTTCAGAAAAAATAAACCGGGTGTAATGCAATATTTTTTATATCTTTGAATCAAGTTTAGTAAATCTTGTGCATAACAAGTAAGTTAAAAATCGTTATTTCTTGACTATCTGTATTCTAGTCTCCAAATAAATCTTACTTAGGTCTGGCCTCAAGTGTACGTTAATTTCAAAATTCTTGAGGGTCTCCAAAGTGCCGTTTGTGCCGTTTACCTGCTTAAGGCAAAGAGTGTTGCTCAGTTTTTTTGTAGTTAACACAACAGGTTTTGGGTCAAGTTATCTATTCTAGCAGTACATCAATAATTACTTTGCTACAAAATTACAGATGTCATGTGACATAGAAAAACACCACAGGATCAACGAGATCCGAATTTTCTAAGCTAACAGTCACTTATATTTACACAACACGCAAAACGAAACCCCAAAAATATATTTTTTTCACAACTCAATACTATTCTATGCTTACTGACCAGACTAACCCGCGAACGTTTTCGCCCCTGCTCCAATGTCATTCAAGCTGTTTGTCCACAGAATTTACTCAAAATAAATTACAACATATTTAAGAATGATTACTAACCACGACATTCAAAACTGTGCAATTCATATTCTTAGTCTTAATTTGTTTCACCGTTGAGTATTTAAATTGAAAACTATTTTTCCATTTCTTATTCTTTGTAACCGATTGCACAAAAACTGCCAAACTTAATCGGCAGCTAAGTTTACTTTTCGTTTTCCGTAAGTTTACAGTTCGCTGCACCCGACTTTAGATCACTCAAATCTCCCAAAATTAATAGCAAAATTAAATTTAACGCCAATTTCATAACATGATGGTTTCTTGGTTTCAATTTATGGCAAGAAGCAGAAGCTTGTTAATGCCGAATGCATCAGAGTTCAATTAAATCTGCGATTTTAAACAGATGTTAAACAGGTTATATCGCCGATTTAACATAGTTGGATGCAAATGGTAATTTCGCGGTTAGGGGGAAAAGCGGCACATTGTACAGTGTATAGGAACTGAAATTGACAATAATATATATATATATAAATTAAAAAAATTAACAAAATCAAATAGCAGTGTTAAAACGAAATACACGATATAAAATATCAAAAAAATAAAGGACCAGATTCTTTAAAAAAATGTTTTCGATTTCCTTTTCTCGCTCACATATCCACGATTTATAAAATTAGAATTTTGATTTATCCATTTATTACTAAAACACTAAACGTCGTAAGCGCCATAATCTCAGATAAATACCGTATTGCAACGCCACATGCATATAACCACCGATTAAAATAAAATAGGTGTTTAACCGGAGATTTTCATTATTATCGTAGATTATAACTTCCCATTATCACCGATTAAATTTATCTCGAGAATTGTGAGTTGTATCCAAACATAAGCAAGTTAATGGACGGATAAATGGGTAGATATTAAAGAAAAAAGACAAGTCTACTCTCCCTTCAATGCATAACACTGCCTTTCACAAAAAAGGAGCTTACAATCCTTCTGTCAAATGTTTTCGGTTCTTTGTATTAATAATTTTCGAAAATAAATTCAAATTTAATTTGTCCCTATGTTTGTCTATGTCATAAAATGGGTAGGCCTACAAGTTTATTATCTGTTATCGTTTCATTTTCGTCATTTTCACTTTGTGTTACAAAAAAAAATTTCAAATACCATGCATACCAAATTTTTTTCTTAATTTTTTCCTAAACGTTTCTGACAGGTTGATACGGCCTTGATTAGATTTATCTTTCAATTAGACTGAAACCAATAATCGGTGTTCAGACTCGGTGAAAACGTAGCGAATCTTTAGTCCGAAATTGCAAAGGGCCTTGCATAAGCCTAACATACGATATAAGACACTTTTAATGGCCGAAAATTGGCAAACTAAGAGCGAGAGAAGGACCGCGGCTTATCTACGAACAGCAACAACAGGTCAACAGCACCACACATTGGAAATATCCCAAAACACTTTCCCGAATTTTCATATTGCACCAATTACAAACATACTGTGTATACGCTCGAAGTATCTAAGTTGTCACATATCTATTAAGAAACATTAGTGGACGGTTGCACGGGTACCACAAACGCTATTCGGCGATTAGAAAGGATTTTAACAGCCCATTTCCATGGTTTTAATAGCCTGAAACACTAACGCTGACCCGTGCAATCGCCCTACGCTTTTATATGCTTAAATGGTTCTATTAATCATTGTTTTTACATGAATTGTACAGGACTGCCTGCACTATTTAAGCTGGTTTCAAAAACTATGCATTATTGGCTATTGTAACGGCCCATGGTGGGCGAAGCATCTGGTATTGAGTATGGATTATATAGAAAGCTAGAGTGTAAGGAACTATTTCATCTGGGCAGAGGATAAGGAAGTTAGAAACAAGGGAATTGGTACATAGATCTGAAGGCTCTTAGGAGTAACGGTTTCTCAGGGGCCAAGGGCATCAGGACGTACGATTGGAGAGAAGGTCTTCAGACGGCGAGGGAAAGATTGCACGTGGTATATATTTGTAATCGGACTGCCACTTCCGGTATATCCATATGACTGAGATAGTTGTTCAAAATAAACTGCATGCACGATACACATGTATATTTGATATCGAGAAAAAGGGTGATTCGGGAAGTGGACAGCTATCACAGCCTTGACTTTGATAAGCTCGGTGCGTGCCCCATGGTATAGAAATATATCGTATACGGCACCACCCTTATGACTAAAAGGAGAAACAAAACACGGTAAAATGTATACGCTAATCTAACGAGAAAGAACTGAAAAATATAGGGGGTACTGCACGTCCAATTGATGCGCACGAATGAAAATAGAATGCGGAAAAAGAATATGTTTGGTCCATAACAATGCACTACAGACCCTGGTATGTGAATCTGTGAACACATTGATATTCGCACAAAACGGATTCAGAACAGCCCCCACGACAGGGCAGATTTATCATATAAATAATAACTGCCAACAATTGACGTAGAAAATTGGTTTGAAAGTTTGGCCGCTTCAATGTGGCCAGAAACAATCAAAAATAAAGCGGCACAAGTAGACAAAATTTACTTCCGTGCCAAATTTTCAGCAATCCCTGGCTATTTTCGGTTAAGTTACAACAGTTCCAAGGCTATTTTCAATTTAAAATACGGCGAAATCTGAATTTCGTAGTTTGAAAAAATCGCCACAGAACAGAACCAATTTTGCAAATCAGGTGCGAAGATACTGACGAGGTCGGGCCTATAAGCAGCAAAACAATAGCAGTAAAAAAATAAATAGCGTTTCACTTTAGATCTAGTGTCTATTTTTCAGTCTATTGATTCGGAGATAACGAACAGAAATACCATTAAATGTGGGCATATTTCATGACTTCACAACCCAGACTAAACGTATACACACATGAAACACGCTGCAATAGAACGACATCGTAATTAAAACATGGATATCAGAGAATATGAGCCCTTCTGCTCAACGAAAACACATCTTGGGACCTCAATGCTAAGAAAGCACTTCAATAACGTTTGATTATATGGGCTCGAAAGCTTCGGGGAATTCTAATTATGCCGCACGCTAGATCCTTCATACATGTAAGTTTGCATAAAAATAATAAATACTGAAATTTTAGAGTAGCGATAGATATACACTCTATATAAAACAAGACCGCATTCAGCAAAATAGGATTGAAGAGAAACCCAAAATTGAGATCAAAGATTGAGATAGTTCGACTAAATTTACCGTTTACATTATATGGAAAACGGGCTAAAATTTACACTAATATAAAATAAAATTTGGCAACTTAAAATTCCAACCAAAACCATCTGATCGAGTCTGCGAGAAATGGTATAATTTCGAAGTGAAAATATTCTGAAGACCAAATGCATGTTTCACAAAAATATTTTCTCTAATGTCCGCCACGCAATATCAAAAAGATATCTTGTCATGGTCTAAGGTGTCTTAATAACTGATGCACATTCAGTGAACGACACTATTCGTAAGAATTAACTAATTCGGCGTCCGTTAAAATATATGTATATATATATAGTATACAGCAATATCCGCAATGGTTTCAAGAACATTTGGTGCTGCACAAATTGCCAGAAACGCTACACGTCACACACAACCATACAACAATTAAGCACTATAGCCCATCAAATTGGTCTAGATAGAAATGGGTTCAATATTGAAGCAATTGTTCATCTGTGAGCAACGGACACGAGTTGGACACACGGATTCTGTATCCTCAATTTCGTTCGACATTTTATGCAATTAAACGTGGAATAAGTTATAATTTCTTAAAGTAGAATGCACAGTGAGGATTTAGCAGAATTAGAAGGATGGTTGAAAAGGTTAGGTCCTTGGAGATCATCAGGCATTACTATATATAAAATTAAAGAATGTTAAGACGCTTTCTTGAATTCTATAAAACAATAATTGAAATAACCACAACATGCAAAATATCGGCATAAGAAGACATGCTGAAACACTTCGATTTGAATTGAATTGACAGTTCTATGCAATAACTACTATTTATGGCTTTACTTAGTAAGGTGTAATACATGCATTTTGAATTTGCTTAGCATGGTATTCAGGGTATTTGTTGGGGATTTACTTGGTTACAACTTAGATGCTGTTAGCAGAGTAATCTGAAATACATTTGCAATTATTACACGACAATTTGGAGCAACAATTCCAGCATCGTTTTCTGTCCGAATAAAGAATAAAATAATTTGGAAGGAAACAGAAGATATTTATAGATGTTTTTTGCGTATTTTTTTAGCTGGAGCTGGGGACCACACCATAAAGTTTCATACCATACTATAGCACCACTACTAAAAAGTTATTTTTTCGACAGATATGGATTTACCTAGACCGACTAATCTGAAATATTTTAAATCCGCACTAGAATACCTGATATGTATTTTTTTTGTCAGTGTAACTTAGTATTATAAATACGGAGTACATAATATCAGTAATGATATACTTAATGATCGCTACAAGGGCATAATTCCCTTCGCGCGTTCTTCCTTCTTTTGTGGTCAATCTGCGCCTAATCCAACGCCAAATGCACCAATCTTTATGAATTTTATTTAATTGAAAAATAAGCAGATTTAAATTTACATTTATTGTTCACGATCATTAATTCTCAGGATTAATTTTAACTTGTATACTGCGCTATCATATTAGTCTAGCATCTTTATCACGTCCGGTTTTAAAGTATTAATTTTTGTATGCATACCAAATTTTCTGGAATGAAAAATGTGACTTTAATAACCGAAGAATGATGTGTGTCGTTTTTTATTCACTCATCTTCGCTATTGAGCAATTTGAAAATTTCAGGGCGGTGGGAAAAGGCCATTACCCCAGCTAAATAATCTTTAAAAAAACCTGCCAAATGTTTTGTGCCCCTATCTAATACCCCCTCTTCATACAAGCGGGTATAAAAAGAAGGCGTAGATCGCCTCGGTAAGTTATTCCCCTCCTTTTAAGTGACCCTGTCTATCGTTGCCATTGTGATGTCCTAATGAATGCCCACATTTCTATGCTACGAAACGTGTGTACGACCCAAGATCATAAAAACGGCCCATTGGGTGACAATAGGGCACCCTAGTGCCACGTGGGGGGTTGAGACCCATGGCTTGTGCCCTTTTTAGGGCAGTTTTGCTTTCAATTCAATAGCAGTTAAAGAGGGTCTTTTTACTACCCTGAATATTTGAAAGTCTCAAAGCTTTTTTTTTCGCGGAGAGACTACAAAGGGCCTCAATCAATGCTGATGGGGGCCTGAATCGAAAAGTATACGCGTACATTTATTAAATGGTCTGCTTGTCTTATTCACGCAAATATCCTATCTAAGAAAACTGCACAAAGGTTTCAATGGTACAATTCTAATGATCATAATTAAAGTTCAAATTTTAAATTTACGCATTAAAACAGCAAATGAACGATTGTGATCATGAATATAGAAATCAGAAATTTGCTCTTAATTAATCAATAATCTAAACCGTAATTAATTTGGAAAAATGGTTCAATAAGAAAGAATGTACGATTTATATTTGATATTTACTGGCCATTTTTGTGAGATGCCGATTTCATTAAGAATACAAAAAGAGAGATCAGAACCGAACTACTGTACTGATTTTCCAAGATTGGAAACTCAATTAAATGTGTCAATCAAGTACATGGGGAATGCGAATGCGAATTTTAAATAGCGAAAATGAAAATATTACAATAATGTCGTTACATATGAATTTAAATGTGTCATTCAAAAATTAAAATGTCGAAAACATGTTTCCAGAGCTGTTTCGACTTTTTTCACTTATAAAATAGACCGCGTCATTTAATAACCATTAATTAATTATCAATTATTTTTAATCACATTTCTCTGTACGATTTTTACGAGGGAAATTATATAGTTAATATTAAATTATATAAACTCCTTTGTAGAAGTTTTAATTAGTAGAATACTTAGTGAATATGCACTGTTCATGCTCTTGTCAGCCAAATGCGAATGTAGTTGGTGTTGGCATTTATAAAAATGCGTAATTTACAAATTTTTTAATTTAAAATCGTTCCTCGCAAATCATAGATTTGCCAAAAGTTTAATTTTCGATCGTATTGCGCATCTTATCACAATTGTTAACAGAATAAAAACAAACAAGATTGAATTAAATTCAAATCAAGTTCACTTAGAAAATGAATTATGCATGCGCATTTTACGGTAATAAAACCTCAAGATGGAGCACTTGGGACAAGGAATTAGGAATTTGGTATTTATTAGACCAACGATACGCCTCCTGATAAAGCTAAATGCATAGCAAAAGATATTTGCGAGTGGATGAATTAATTGCGAATTCATGTCAGCTTTTATGTACATGTTTGTAGCTGGAAATGTTTCGAGTACTTTTAATTGCTGCTTAGCTGCGTATCTAATTTCAACCCTTTTAAGATGCCATTGAACACCGCACAGCCCAAACCTTATCTTTTTGTAACACGACGAAATGAGGCCAATCAATTTAATGTGCGGTTATAAATAATCGTCCTTTAGCTTTACGTGGAAATTCGCACTTACCATGCATATATCTTAAATAGAGTTTGTAACTATACTATGTAAATACCAACCTAATTAATTACCTTCTAGTTGCATAAGGGCTTTATCTACAGATTGCGCGCTGCAGGCGTTCAACACATCTCTCATGATGACCACAGGAACAGACTTGCGACCCAACTTTTGAGCTTTTTCGGACAGTTTACGAACGCCATCCTAAAAATATATAACTGGTTTTGAGGAAGAATGCATTCGCATATTGAGGAATCCATACGCAACATGTATGAATGGCTTTAAAAATGATTTCGAAAAATAGAGGGTGAAACATTTACCAATTTTTGCTGTAGTCGTGTTTGCTGTTTCTTCATCAGCAATAGCTCTACAATGATGCTTTGCCTTTGGGGATCCACTACCTACATTAAAGAAAATAAAAACAAATAAACAACCTTAAAGTTAAATCAAACAAACGCGAAATATTTGCCTAGGTGCCTTGGGCACCAATTACATTTTTGGTTTCTTAGGAGGGTGTCCTTAATATTAGTAAAGGAAATACATTACTGCAGTGGAAACCAGAACCTTTAAGCAAACTAATGTCTGTTTGCCAAAAAGCCATAAAATACCTAACTCGCTCCGAGTAATTTTATTACAAATTACATGTACACAAAATTTGCTTTATATGATAACCCCAATTTTTTTTTCTTTTGATCAAACATGAAATGGTGAATACTAACAAAATTACATGTAATTGATCATTCACTAAGAGAGCACGCGCAATGATAATTCCTTTGGAATTACTGCTGTTTGTTTAATTAGTATCGTGCAGTGCTACTCTCATCGTGTTCGTTGATAATTTTATATACCTAAGGATAAAAGCAGTTCAATTTAACTTACCCTGCCATTCATACTGAATCCGCCCATAAGACTTTTAGTCTTGACCATAATGTTGTGGTCATTTTTCAGCATTTCTCTCGTGCTTTTGCCACGAGCGAACATCATGGCTGATTTCCTTGGACTCTGCTTTCCAAACACATGAATCATGAAGAATTTGTCGTGCAAAAACTTTATTACCTAAAAAAATAATGCAATGGTGTAAACTGTACTATTTCTACATTAAGCTCAATTAAGAAACATTAGCCTAGGGGCGAATACCAGTAATGCCAACATTTTCAAACATAGTTTTCGTTGAGCTGAGCATTATTAGTGCTATAAATATACTTTTCCATGTGTCTGATTAGTCGTCCACTAATGCACTATGAATTTTAAATAATTTTAAAATTTATAAAAAAAATTTCATGGTAAAAATTTAAAAAAAAATTCAAAACGCACCTTTGCAAAATTGCAACTGATATACACTGTCTCTTCTTCAGTTTGAGCCTTAAACAATTTTTAACATTAACTGTCATTTCATGAATGCATGAATTTTATATTGTTCTTCATGCACTTAATTTTCTTATCCGTTGATAAATGAAAATATTTACTACTTTTAAATCATAAGCTTTTGCCAGCGCATATATTATAAGGTAAAAACCACTGTTTAACACTGTACACAAAATTAATTTAAATTGAATGTTTTTAATTTTCTGGGCATTTGGTTTTAATTACTATTCATATGTGTGTTATGGAGAACAGTTTTTTCTTATTAAGATACATTTAGATGAATAGGTATTAATCAACAGTGATCTTTCGCATGCTTTAAATGTTTTGTTTCATAATTCATTGAAAGCGTCTCCAAGATGTACATGTATGTCACATACAGTTTATTGGCTATAATATTATAAGAGATAAAAAGCTAAGCTTATCATGCGTATTTGTCATTATTGTCGTCGATGCCTCTGATGATGATGGGTTACACTAAGACTAGACTTTTCGAAAAATTAGTTCATGAGCAATTAAATAAGTTCAAACATTTAAAAAATAGAATTACATATATGGATTTAATATAATCTTCACATAATCTTTTGCCTAACCGATTTTAAGTTTTAACGATCATTTTTTTTAAAAATATTGACACAACTAAGTAAGGGATGCAATTAAGTGAAGCTTGAGCGAATAAAAATCCCATTAAAATGTGACAGGCTTCTGCGCAGTTCCTTCCAATCCAATTTGGCGATTTGAGGCAGCAGGTGCTTCAAGCAAGCATAATTATGAAAACGAAGCAAGTTAACAATTGTCATCCTTACGTTTCTGTGCAACTTGAATCGCTATACGCAGGGCATTAACATAAAACAACCATTGGCCAAACCATAATATGTAGATTTCGCTTGCATTTCTTTATCTCAGGATGTCATACATGCCATAAGCCATGCACACGTATCGAGCTGCCTTAATTTCTTGGTGCTTTAAAAGCGAGTTTGTCTGAAGGAGCAATTATTATGCGAGCGTAATGGACTGACTGTTCGCGAAAAATTTCATTTTAAGGCTGGAATGCATTTTAATTAATGAGACGTTTTCCTATTTTTTAGCGGGCAGCCCTGCGTATATTGCCTCTGGCCAAATATTCCCCGGCGCCGTAATATGTCATTAAACCATAGACCGGGTAATTAAAATTAAATGCCAAGATTTCATCTCTTCAAACGAGACTGAAGTATAATCTATATACTACGCTCTGCTATGCGTGAAATCTTTACATTAAAACACTTTGCAAACAAATATAAAAGTCGTATATTAATTTGGGCATCAGTGACTAAGGATGCGAGTGGAAAATTTAGTTTCAACTGCTGTTTTTATTCTGCAGATGCGTTTGGCTAAAATCCTAAGCAATAAATACTAAGATTACACGTAAAAAATTGAAATATAAGAATAGCAATTAGAACAATATGATTTCCGTTGATTATCTTTTTCTACTATCCAGTTTATGGCAGGATTATTTATCGATAATAAATCGGAAATAATCACGCCTTGGTCACAGTTATGTGACCAAGGGAAATATGATCATATAACTGTGACCAAGGGAAATTTTGACTTATTTTGTTACCTTCAAGTGTTTCAAGTGTATATTCATGGCAAAATTCCTTATGCATTATTTACAAAACTATAACAAACTGTGTTGATAATTTACAAGCAAAAGAGAGAACTTCGGGTAGAACTTCTTTCATCGCATCACTCTAAACTTTGCCAACAAAATATCGTAGATTTGGTCCTGTTCAACAAACTGTTTATGGCCTGTGTTATAATGACGTTGGAGTTTCACGATTTCATGAATAATAGCGTCTCAGTTATGTCAGGTCAAGTTACTCCTCCCTTATTCAAACAACAGTTTTTGTGGCTTTACCGTAAATTGGGTAATTCTTCTTAGATAAACTTGCACGAAATATGCGTTGCTTATATTTTGTTTAAGGAAGCTTTTACGATTCATTTTTTGAAAAAATGAAGAATTTAACTTTCACCATATAGCTGCATGGTGACTACACTAAGTCAAATTTTACTTTTTTCTTTGCAAATTTTAAATTTCTTTCTAGGAAAAATGTCACCCTCTGAATACCCATTATTTGTGGCAAATCGTGTATTGTATCTAAATATATTATCAATGATTAGGAAATAAATACCAAGAATAAACTGCTTACCTCGTCAGTAACTGGTTGAAAGCTGATCAGCCGAGCGTGGTTAAACTTGACATTGCTAGAATCCTTGATCACGTTTGTCTCCGAGTCCTTAGTGTCCAGGTATATACGATACTTGCAGCAAATATCCTACGGATAATGTAAACAGCAAATAAACGTGAAATGTAAAAACTATATTCCCCAACTGCATTCCATAAACAAGAATAGATCTGATCTCGAAAACAAAAACATCTTCCGGATCAACCAAGCATTTCTAACATTTCTCTTAGATAATTCTATCGCAATAAGGCGTTCGAGATTTGGAAATAAACTCAACTTTAATACTTTATGTTAAAATTCCCAAAACTACATGTATTTACATTTTCCTGATATTTCTATTTTCACACTTAAAAAAATGGAATCTGAAATCAGTACTAACCGTGTATCTATTGGGCAAGCCACGAGCACTTAATATCTTGATAATAAAATGCACATCTTTTCCTTTCAATTCCGAAGGTTTGTCCACGAACTTGTCATCTTGCTCGGTGTATTCCTTGCCTTCGGCGCTACAAGGCACTACTTCCAGCTGGAAACGGAAAATATTGCATATTTAGTTACCTGGTTAATAACCTGAAGTTAGTTCACTGCCAAATAAATCGGGCCACTTTGAACACGATGAATAGCGTTCTAATCTTTAATTTGCGTTACATTTCTTTCATTTTTTCATTGAATTTCATTCCTTCATCAACATCACTCATTTTCAATTTTACAACATACACCTTGGTCGGGTAAAATAAGCACACGCAATAGAAAGAAGTTAACATGTGCAAAACAGTGTATGCTAAAGTTACAGTGCATAATGTCAGCTGAATTCGTAATTTAAGGCTGAGCCAATAGGATGTCCACCATACAACAAATCAGTCACACATACTTTCTTTAAAGACGTATTATTACTGCCAAATATGTATATATATATATAGACATGTAAATAAACAGTCCGTCTTCAAATTATGAAAAATAACGCAGACCCTAGTGGACAACCAATTCTATATGGTGGGCATCCTTTTGGGAGGGCTTAACACACCAACTGCTAATTTGTGAAAGGTTTTTACGAATCTCTGGGTAATGTGCAATTGTTGCAATATACATTAAATTATAACATGAATGCATTACATATTTTCGCCATTCACAGTAGGAAATTGTATAACTATTATGGGTACTGTTGTATATTAAAACATTTCTTATACACTGCATGTAAGGGCAGATTAACAAAGATCCACTGTCGGATCATCATTTTCTTAATTTTCAATTTACCTGCATTTCATTTTTGATGTAGTTTTGACAGGCGTTGCCTTATTACCAAAGTAATTTAAATTGTGCAGATTTCGACGTTGGTACACAAAATTACCAGACAGTAGCATAAATTATTATTCACATCGACACCAAAGCAAACCCTCAACGTGGATGAAAGCAAAAACAATTTGTGGCAGTCTTTGCAAAATTACACAATGGGCAAATGCCTGCCCTCTTTTTACGGCTCCTTGTCCGTTAGCCAAAGCCTGACATGATATGCGAATAAGACATCTTTGTCAACCCTTCCCACCACCATAGCTGGGTTGGAAGACGGTTCCAGTTTACATAGTAGATTGGAACAACCGATCATTTGGATATTTTCAACGTTTTTGTTGGGCGATAAAGCGGCGTCATCATACGTCAAACGATGAAAACCGCAGCAAGTCTTTGCATTGTTTTGGTCCCATTACGAGCTCATTAACAAGGAGAACTCTGAAAGATCACCGAGATCACATCGTAGAAGCCATTCTGAGCGAATTTTGGGAAACAATCATTTCGAGAAGCATGTGGACGCCTACGTATCCGAACGAAAACTCGACAAAAAGGGTTAACCCTTTAAGAAGAATCTTGTTAAGATTTAGAAGAAGATAAAATTAAAAGAAATAATCTGGGAAGGTGAAGTATTGCAGCTTACCACAGGATGTATAGTAAATGTGGATTTCTTCGAACAACAGCACAGACATAATTTCGAGTTGCAAAGATGAAGACCGATATTCCTTAGGCCTAAGAGGTTCCTTAGTCCGCGTTCGCTGCTATTCTTTAAAAACCTCCATTTGTCCATAATTTGCGCGAATTACATTGTCCAGTGTTTGAAGAACAGCTTTTTCCTTATGCAAAACAGCGAGCGGGTGGAGAAAATTACTGAACTGAAGAAGAAGGCGAATCGCCCACCGGCAAAACAACTGTGCCACGAAGACCGTAGACGTCTGGGATGCGTGACACACAACGTACATGTAGTTTTACACATCCTGGCGTTTAACCCTTTGAATCCACCAAGAAGAGGCACGAACGAACACCTCGAGGTACGAGCTCGCTGAGTAAGCCGAATGAGTACACGACCAATGCAAGACAACCTTCGTTATGCCCAGAAGCCTACTTGTGCATATTTTACCTCGTCCGTAAGCTCAATCATGACGAATGCAGCAAAAACGACACTTGGACGTTTCATTCGTGGACAATGCGCTGAAAATGCGACCAACTTAGGAGGCTGACAGCCCTCGAAACTCCTATCCAACAAATAGGAAATACGCCTCAAGACTGACGAAAACGAATTTTAAATTACATAAATTTTAGAAATACATCTCCCAAGAAGATGCCAATTGTCCCGTTTGACTTATAAGAAATTATACGTGAAAATACAGTTATGCGACCTCCGAAAAAGGAGTTGTTCCTCTCAGTGAAACCTTCGAAGACGGACATCGGAGGTTACGGAACGATTTTTTTAAAAGTGAATTCATTTTTCTTATAAATAAACAGGACACTTTCAAATAATAAAAAATAAATCATACTCTAGTCGACAACCAATATTTTCCCTTGGAAAAATAATTTAAACAATTACAATAAGTAATTTTTTGCAAGGTACGCGATTAATTCTAGCAAGATTGTGTGAGATCGTAAATAATCTATAACGAATTTTTTTTCGCAGAAACCAGTACTCCTTATTTCTAAACAAGTTTCATAATAAATCAGAAGTCAAAATAAAAGAAAATCGCACCAGGCTTTCCCTTTATTTTCAGTATTTCGATAATAAATGATTTTAGATGTCCTGGCATTTCTAGCATTAATCCTATGATTAGTTTTACCCTTCCTCCACAAATTACAAATAATAAAACTAGAAAAAAAACTTGGCGAACATCACGTTTATGTGTCGAAAGAAAACTCCTTTGCTAAATTCTTATTACTGGCGATTTAAGTTAAACGAAGGAAGATACCATTTTATACAGCGTGTGAGTGCTAGCGGCACAAATATGGCTTGAGATCGTGATGAGGGTATGCTTCATGATAACATAAGAAAAATATTCCAGTCCGTAATTAACATCTGCGCATGTTCCCATAGCAATAGTTGCGTAGTACAATTATGATTGTGTCTGATATCGACCTTAAGTTCATGCTCTGAAGAGGAATATGGATAGACATTCAGCGGCTGTGAACTATGAGAGTGTACAATTTGTTTGAAAGATTTATGTCCATAGCAATTTTTCTTGGGTCCTAGGTTCTTAGCTTCTTGAGTCGAAGAGTTTCTCAACCTATGGTCCACATAAATATTCTGGTGGGAATATTCCTGGCGCCGTAGAAGAAAAGCTGCAAAAGGTCAACGACATTGGTCACTGAAGTAGGCTTAAAAATCCAAAATCGCCATTTGATGTGCATGCATATTTCTTATAAATATACTTTTGAAAACATCAATATTTCTTCTGTCTAGCATGTCTATGGACTTCATATATTTTAGCCATTCGCTAACTGTTTGAGGATGCGCTAGTAGAGCATCAGTTCTGTTTTTTTGACTGTTGGACAACAATCTGCTTCTGTCTACGTCTGTTCGTATAGTTTCTTTGAAACATGAGGTAAAAGTGTCGTCTTACTGACCCAATTCAAAATCTATTGGGATCAAGTGATTATAATATTGCACAAAAACTACCAGAATTTAAAAGATGCATCATTATTTATAATATGAAACTGGAAATGAAAGTCGCATTTATTTAAACAACAGGATAACTCTTCAGCTGATAACCTGAACAGAAAACAGCATGTGGGCACGTTGAGGATTTCAAGGAGTTTGCGGTTTTATCACTATTTCAGCTTATCGCAACTTTGATACATCAACATGATGTTACCTAAGCACTTCTCAGTGACGTTCCATGTCACTTCCCCATAGCAACCACTTCACCCACTTTGAATATCGAGCATGATGTTAATTTTATTTTTAGTTCAATCTGCATCATGAGCCGAGACAACAACTTAGCAGAGTTCGGTAATCAAATGAATGTAGGTGAATGTAATACCCTAGCAACCAGACTGTCAAGGCCAGTTGTAGTAAAATACGTGATAAGAAGAGCTAGTACAGAGCATTCCAAGAAACTCAAATCCTGCGAGAGAGAGAGAGAGAATCCACATCACCAGAACCGGTCTAAATATATTAAAAGCGCCCTATGGGTTCTTCACCTCGGCCTCGACCCCAGCTTTTTAACCACCCTCTGCTTAACCCTTTGTGCACATCAATGCGCCGCGCATGCGCGCGAGGCATGAAAATGAGATTTCGGACAGCCTAGAAAAGATACGATTACGGGGCGAACGAAAGGGGTTTGAGGGGAATTGAAAAACGAACTTTTTGTCCCATTGTGCCATGGCCCAGGTTTATTTTAGAAATACGAAGAGCTAAAGAGGAACTCACCAATATCATTCTTTCATTTTCAAATTCATAGGATGTAAACTGAGAAATGCCCAAATTTTTTTTGCACGCCAGCTTACCATCTCCGTTAAAAAGTTGGTTAGCAAAATGCCCATTATCTATGACTGCCCTTCAAACCGGCCATAGGAGTGCTGACTATTGACTTTAAAGAAGCATTTAAAGGTGGCTTGCGTTTAATGGTCGGTTGCACCAAATAATTTAATGAGTCAAAAATGTCTGTTTAAACAGAATATGTATGGTATATATATACTTGGGTCGATATGGTAGCGAATAGTGACAAGGGCATAGTCATAATGTGTGAAACGCAAGTGAGGGAAGGAGGGACGATCTACTAGCGTTCAAATCCATGACAAGCTAGGATGAGAGGGAGGGGTGCACAATTTTGTACGAAACCTACTAGATAAAATTATTTTAATTTATTAAATAAACCGATGTAGTAGTAGTAGTAGTAGTAGTAGTAGTAGTAGTAGAAGTTCTGTGTATTAATATTACGAGAGGAGGGCTATGACAGACAGTTACGTTCTACCAAAATTGGTTAATTTTATAAGTGAACGATCGTAATAATTTGCCTAGTGCAATAAAGCTAAAATGTCTTCAAATTTTAAGGAGATGCACTCATTCTCACTTTCTATAGTTTTAAACGAATGGAGATTTGGTAAATATAACCGATAAACCTGATTAAATCTACTCTAGTAATCACTATCTTACATTAAACATGTAGTTAACTTTGGAAAAAAAAATTAATCCATTTACATTTTCAAACATGACAAACTTGACCGTCAAAAGTAAGTTACCAAATTCAACAAATTAAGAGAAGCAAGTTATGTTTTACAAAAAAGTGCGTGTATACATTGTATTGTTACTCATGGCAATAAGCAATCTTGTTGGGGTGCTTGTTGGTGGACTTGAATGTGAACAACTTGCAAGTTGAATCCTTCGAATTATTTAAATACAGGTTGTAACCCACGGCCATTTTGTATGCATCAAGTTTCTACTCTGAAATTCTTCGGAATACATGAATTTTGACCACCTAAAGGTATTCGGGAATTCGGAAACCAACGTTTCACTGAATTTCCTTCCAAATTAAATTTTGTTGGTTTTGTTTTCAAACCAACAGAAGGCGACAGAAACATTCTGAACAACAACATGTGCATGCACTTAGCCATACAGCGTTCTACAGAAGTGCTGTATGCACTAAATATATTTTACGATTTCATTTTCTGCGATTTGCACTAACAGCCATTTAGTCTAATCGGACGTTAACCTACAATCTAGCATAGGACGAAAGAAAACTGCTGCAATCAACTACTAACTTGGCCAGTTCAGAGTGCTCGTATTACGAGTACTATAATAACCGGTTCGGAATTCGCTCGGCGAAGGCTATTTGCATAGGTCAAGCTTGCCAAAACCCCAAGGTGGGTCATTCGTCCGTATTTGTTAGCAGCAGTGGTCAACCTGCATACATCTATAATGAATACACGATGTAAAATGACCAGGTTATTTTTTTTTCGGCGAGTGAACTGTAAAATAGCTAGGCCGGTGTTTGCTGGGGAGCCATCCAAACAGAAAAGTAACCAGTTTCCCTTCTCAAGATAAATTCTAACTTTCTGATCGCATAGTGGCTTTGCAGAGAAAGGGAATCGAGTTGGAGAGAGAGGCATAGATTAGGAAACATCAAAAAAGTTCAAAAATTTCGTTCACGTTTTCTGATACCTTCTCGGTCATAACGTGAGAAACCCATTAACATGCACGTAACGCTAACTTCGCTGACATACAAATTAGCAGTCACGTCACACACGTCACAGCGAGGCTTTTAGTTGTCAGTTACTGAAAGACTTTGGTAAGGGGGGAAAAAAAGCTTGAAGAAGTCCAAGACTTCATGGTTTTTCTGCTTACGGGGAAACATAACGGCTGGCATTGGTTGTGCTGGCCAGGCGATTTAGTCCTGCTTTTCATTGGGCTAAAAGAGAAAAGAAAGCTGGACTGAAAAGGTTTGGAATCGCATCCATCACATGGTTTTGCAACTTTCGCTTTTTTATTTCATTTTTCAAAACCTACATGCGCTCGGAATGGCCAACGCGTATTCAAAGAGTTTAGCAAAACCTTCAAAATGCAGACAGGAAGAGAGCGATGTCCATCTGGTCCACCTTCAATTAGGCCGCCTGAGGACAATGCGAAGGCCAAGAAGATTCGAATGATGGCAGAGTGAGAAAATGGATGAATGCTAACCGGGACATGAAATTCATTGCAAAAATGCGAAATAAAACTAGAATGGATATACCGCGATGGTCGCATCCCATATTATTCGGATATCGTTGGCAAACAGGACTATGATTAATAATGCTCGTCGCTTAATCAAGAAGCAACTAAGGTAAGCGCATATGACAATCCAGTTATTCGTTCAATTTCAATTATAGTTATGATTAGGAATTCACCACTGCACGCATTTCAAATCTTATAATAGATACATTTATCTCAAATTTTGATTGCTTACAATGCGAAAATACTGTAGCTCATCAGATATACGGTGCTGATTACACCATTAAATAGTTTCATTTGGAAACTAAATTTAACGAAAACTAAATTGTGTCTATCCGAAGAATTACTATAAGGTATTATTGAAAGTCACTCTTATCCAAAATATACAGCTCCAAATCAACCATTCACTTCGGCCTCATAAGTACCTCATTGTAGATTTTATACCGTCAACAACTGGTAATCTAAAATTTTCAAGTTGAAAATTCTATATTTATGCAGAATATTTGTATAGAACAGGACCAAAACATGTTTTATTAATCATAATATACATGTATGCTAACTGTATACAGCTTTATAAAACGAGCAAAAGCCATGGAAATATCGGTGCCGTTTGAATTCATTATTTACTAAATATATATATATGGAGGTCAATGTACAACAAAGATGTGTATTAATAGAATGGTATATATACATGTATAGCCCATATAGTTCATTACATTGGAAGATCAAATGAAAACTAGTTTTTCAGAAACGATAGTGATTACGAGCTTGCTGTTTTATCGCCTGAATAACTAAATAATGAAAGCTTACATAGGCCTACATGTATATAAAAAATTAAATGTTTCAGAATTCTTTTAATACGGATTTTCCGAGATCATATTCACTGCATTACAAACCAAGTGCACATGTATATACATGTACATATAGTATATATACATGTATTACCTATTATCACCAGCATTGCTCTATTGGGTAAAACTAAAGCGTTTACCTACAATTAATTACTCCAGGCATCTGCATCTATGTATATATATAATTTAAAAAAGCTAGAATTGTATATCCAAAACAAATTACATGTATAGATGCTTATAGCAGGGAAAATAGTGTAGGCCTATAGCGCACAATGCACCATTGATTTTGTACTGATCCTACAGTAGGCCCATAACAAGGTTAAGCCTTTATTCAAAACCAATAAATTGCAGCCTATAAGGATCGTAAATTAATAAATACATAGGGGTTCTAGACAACATTGTGGTGAAACGTTCGAAAAATACGTTCTATTACACCAGGTGTCCGAAAACAATATTTTTAAGTGCTTACAGTAAATATCAGATAAAAATTGCAAATACGGTCATTTTTTATCAAATATGCAGTATTCTAACGAAATTAAAATACGAAAAGTTCACCGATTAAAGTTATACATGCTATACAGCGACAAATCTAAATGGGATTATAAATATTTAACGGTAAATCTAAATGCTTTACATCGTATACACTGTTCATGTTTTATTATAGCCATATAAGTCTAGTATTAAATAATTGACATAAGACACTGTATGAAAGTATCATTCAAGTGTTTGGAAAACACCGGCATATTGTACATGTACATGTGTATAAAACTGACTTTTCTTTCTGGACAAGTGTACTGGCTAGGTTATGTCATATAGGCGTGGCTTATAATGTCAACATGTAATTAAGTTTACGAAATTGAACAGAAAACGTAAATTTATTATACATTTCGGTCAAACTTAATTCCCTGCAAACAATATTTCGAAAAAAACGTTAATATATTATTGTTACTACATGCATAAATAGTCCGTTATTACTATTAAAAATACTGATTTGGTGTAATACAGATGTTATTAGCTACAGAAGCCATTGTCAATCCAGGCAATGGATCTAACTTGAAGTTCAATTGGTGCAATCGTACAGTTCATTTAGCCATGTAAAGGTGTAGCGCACACTATTTCAATATCGTAGTAAATAACGTCTTTCACCAGAAGAACTTTTTTATCGTAAAATTATTATTCCGCCAGATTATAGGGAATTTCTCATTCATATCAGTCATCATATTTCAGTATAATCAGGTTTGAGATTCAATGGCTCTATTTTAAATAAGATTCCTTTGTTTCAATTGGAGCATATATTATGTTAATTTTATGATAATTTCCAACCAGACCGATGCCGACTCGCGTTCTGGCATACAAGTATTTATTTATAGTCCCGTAATATAATTTGCCATTGGGTCAAGGTTAGCTGTTGACACTTATTGGCCGGATATTGGAACTAGAACGAGGCTATTTTTATTGACTGGTCAGTGCAACTGGAATGAGGCCATTACCATGTTCTGACCATGCATGCATGTGCATCCTATACACACGATGCATAACTAGATTTGGAAATTATGAAAGACAAAGACTATTCAATACGTATAGCGTAAAACCCATGTATACGAATACGTCAAGTGTATTAGGATGACGATCCTGATCATGCAGTAAACTGCATACATGTATATAAGCTTACAGTTACAGTATAGGGCCTATGTCAAAGTCTCCTGAATGAGGCTGAGCTGAACTTTATTATAGGCAATTTATTACAAAATTATTCAGTGGAGAAAGACGCATTCGGCAATACTATCATAAATTGTTAATAAAATAAGGGTGAAACTACCATTTTATGTACATGTTTGCATTTAAAATACTTCATTCGTTATCCCCGCCTCATTAATTTCCATCGTAAATTATGGGACCGAATTTAACGTAGTTAATTTAATCGGCATACACGTATTTCACTTATAAGAAAATTAATCACCAGATAAGTTCAAGCTTCACGTCAGAAAAGCCCACGCTGTACGCTGCATTTAAAAAAACTGATTTCTAAGTTGCGGAGAAAGGGTGACGACCCAGAACAATAGCCATTTAACTCAGCATTGATTATTTACGACTTATTAAATTTAAATTTCATCGTAAAAACCAAATTTATTAAACCATGGTCAAACCATAGTCGGCCATCCTAATTGTGGTTTTCGTGGTTTCTACAATATTTCCAGGCGAATGTTGGGATAGTACCTCTGTAATCGGCCAGGGCCTTATTCCCTTCAGTTCTAGTAACTGTTCAAAATTTGCAATTTCACTTACATGTATATGTACTTGTGTACCACATGGCAAAACATGCTAATTGTAGGGTATAGAATGAAAAACCACTTAATAAAGTAATCTAAAAGCCCCAGGTTAATATTTTGTATTTTTTAAATCCATGCTTTAGCTTTTTGAACACATTTTTTAAAATACAAGTACAGGCATACTCCGCATTTACGAATCAATTGGGATCACCGCGAATGCTTAATCCGAAAATCTACTTAAAAGTGAAATAGTATACTTTTCTCTTATTTCCAAATTTTCTTTTCACCTGCCTAATTAGGCATATGTTATAATCACTTGATTACAATATTTACAGTAAAACATGCAAAAAGAAACCACGTTAGAAGACAAACTGCTGTGAAATCAGACATTTATCGTATAAATGTACATGTAGACTATATAGAACAGGATTACTACCGAAATTATATTCTGAACTTCCTTGACTTAACAAAATTTTTGGAAAGAATTTCCTGATTTTATCAAAAATGTTTATAGAATAAACTATAAACAAAATTTTCCAAACATTGATATTATCACTGATATTTTTATTTATTATTTTGTGCTATAGAAAATAGGGAATTCTCTATTATTACTTAAGTGTGACTGGGTACGCCCTCTTTTGAGCAGTATCATAAACAATTGATAATTAGAAATTAAGGCAATTGAGGGTTGGTATTTTATCTGCTGAAAATTTCCCTAACTTTTGCATGAAAATTCCCTGACTTTTCTCTGACAATTCCAGGTCATTGAAAACTCTGTATGCGTTTTTAATGGATATTATAGGAAAACATTTGATTGAAACTTGATTTAGTGATAACGTACACCATCAAAATTACGTAACTGCGAAGCATACGTACGCAAAATAAACAATGAGATACTCAAAGCGACGTTACGCAAAATGGGGTATGCCTGAATTACAATTGTGACATTGTTTATTTGCTACAAACGCAACAGTCTTTGAAATCTTAAGTTAATAATTTGGAATTCTCCCAAACAATATTGTTTAAAAAGGCCAATTAACAGAATTGTCAATATGTATACAAAGCAAAATGTAGAATTCACCATGTGAAAGACTCGAAAGGAGCGCACAACTCATCTGATCTTTTTGCACATTGCAGTAGATCACGATTCAGCACCAGCTTTAGAATTAAGGCAGGGAAATTTGAATTTTTGATGATAATCAGACAAATGCATTGAGATTCGGTTTTCCAAAATGCTCTCGCAGATCTATATACCTCCTGGTCAAGCATTCAATCTTGTTGCTTAACAGGTTTACGAATTCAAAGGAGTTTCGCACCTTTTGTGCACTCGAAAGCATTTCTCATTTTTTTTGTCCGTTTTCGTTTTCATCCCTACAACTGGTCGTCTATTTGAAGGATTTGCAACGATGAGTAAAAAGTTGTTTTTCTCGTCTTTTCGCCAGATTTGCATGACAAACGCAGCACTATTCCCGAAGTTCGACTGCGACTAACATACGATTTCACATATTTTGCATTAGACTAATGCACAACATACATTCTACGTCCAAACATCATTTGTCTGCATGTAAAACTATGTTATCTCACAAATGATCAATTACAATTTGAGAGTTCAACGCATCTTAATGCGTGCTTTCACAATGCTCTACACTGATGTATTTCAACGATTAGCAGTTCCCATACAAAAATTGGCTCAATTTTGCAACTGAATTAGTTGTAGGTTAGAAACTGGCTAATGTGCTAAATATGAATTTGTAGCAGTTTACCATTTGGCGAGTTAAACCAAGCTGAATTAGCGTATTCGACTGAAAAGCTGTTAACAGCGTTGGGCATTGCTCTCAACCAAAATAAAATAGTACTTTGTATTTTTCATGAAGGTACAGACTACGTTAACCACGAAGTTTGTGCAATTATATACAAAGAAATAAAAAGGTTTTGTCACCTCTTTATAAACCACGCAAGAGTAGGACTGAGAGAGCCTAATGTTTTTAAGTATATATACTGCACCTAAACTGCATATATAGCAATACTGCAACGCAGAGGGATACATTCAGTGGTGAACAGGAAGGTGGAGATACGGCATGTATAGGGGGTCCAGCCCCCAACACAATGAGATTTAATATTAGGTAGGCTAAGAGCTTAATCAAATTATAAACTGCGTGTACTTGTATTAATAATAAGTCGCCAGACATTTTTCACAAAAAGCAAACACATTTTCCGTTATTTGTGATGTATGAATTTTCAAAAAAAAATTCGCCCATGCCGCCTGCTAAGCATTAACAGTTACGAAAATTCCCTCAACTGCATTTTTGATATATAGATTAATGAAAGGTCATCATTCCCCATCTCATGTTCAAAAACGTCGTGTACAGAAAACGTTATTTCCTTAAACAATAATAATTTTTGAACATTTTTCACAGAAATATGGGCTAAAATCCATCATTTTTGATATACGCATAATATATAGTTTAAAAACACTTGAGGCATTCATCTTCTATGGGTAGTAATATGTTTTTAAATTATTCTGAAAAATTGTATTAAAACGAAGACGAGATCATAAATCAGTGCTAACAACGGGTTAGCAATAACAACCGATCCTTCACCACAGGTTAACGAGCACTGTTCTCCTCAATAACTCAAATAAAAACCCCAATCCGTTAATAACTTCGCTCTAACAAAAAAAACAATAAGCTAAGGGCACCGATTTACATTTGTAATTGGCAAAGGTGGGTGGGGGGGTAAGGGCTGCACCACTAACGCTTAATAAGAAAACTGGTCACATTTAACATGGCTTGGTGAAACTGGCCAATATTGGCTAATAAACGATTAATCAGATATGCTTGGCAACAAAGCCAGTTAACGGTCCATCAAATTGGACCGGTCATATCGGGGGGCCGTTCTGTCATCGCGTCTAATTTACGATCAATGATTTACAGATTGGTGCAACAAATCATGAGCATTTACGAAGAAAATGTTTTGTTTTTTTGCGCAACATTTCACACGGGTTCAGAGCTGACCGATACCATTTTCCACATCCATAAACAACAATCTCGGAGCAAAGGGCAGATTCGAACGTGCGAGTCCTAAAGCTTTAGCCCTTTTTTTGCGTTCGATCGCATTGCGCGAACATTTGGTTACCAGCACGCACGTGAGGCATTCGAAATCAAAGAAGTCAAGAAACGTGTCCCAATCTCGGTGTGACATCAACGCTAGGCTAATTTATATCGTTGAGCTTAACCCTTTTGGCACCTATTCTGCGCGGTGCTAAAAGGTGGTGCGGCCGAGAAATCTGCTTTTTTGGGAGGTGGAGAGCTGCCATTGTGCGTGTGCGTAAATAGAGAAGGGGTCAAACTGACCATTCCATCACCCATATACCCCGTGTCCAACACAGCGGTCATAAAGACACGCACATCGAATCCCACGAGTTGGAAGCCGAGAGGGGGTTTGGAACGTCATGAATCTGGCGCTAGGCCTAAGCGCAGATGAGGAGCCTGCAGCACTTACCTGTTCGTGGGCAGCGAGAGCAAAGAGGTCCAGTGCGTGACATGACTGTATACGGGAAATCTTTTATGCAAAACGCTTTACAAAAATCGACGAAAAAGTGACCATTGTTGGGCTGGCGAGCTCGGAACGTCTTTGGAAGTAGCAACGGTCAGCAGAAAACGGCTGGATGAAACGGCGTCGAGAAAAGAAATGCGCTCCGCATCTCGACACGAAAGAGGAGGTTCTTCACATCACGTTGCGCATATTTCAATTTGGATTAGATTTTCTCTGCCCGGGGTAGAAGGAGAGAGCGGCCATTGGATGCTGTCCACGTAATGGGTTCGCATACACTCAACGCTGCCATAATGCGAAAGGAAAGGAACGAGGAGGGGGGCGCGGGTGGGGGTGGGAGATGAAAGCGGAAGAAACACCCCGGCGCCAGGCGCATGCGCGCTGCGGCGCCACCGAGATAAGCGACTCTCTTAAACGAATGATCGTAAACAAATGATCGAATTAAACGAAACAAAACAAGATGAGTTCAGCCTTTGATATGCCTGCGCGATTAATAAGCCGCGCCATTGAAACGAATGCAGGTATTACCGAAATGACACGCGCTCTCCGTGATTAATTGCGTCATTTGCTCGCCTACAGCACTCAACTCAGGCGTTTAGAATCGCGTGGCCAAGGATTAGAATCGTACAAAACAGTAGGAGTCGTCCACGTATGACGTAACCCTCCGTGGGGAGTTGGGGCCTAAATGCATGGGGACCTATACCCTACCCACGCGACATCTGTACTGCCCTGGGACGAATTTGCACGTGAAATTGCCCAACTTCTGCTTTGAGATCTGACAAGCATAGGTCAGTCAAATAGAACGTTTGCTTATAACACGTCACGGTCATAGTAGGTGGATCCAGTGAGTGATACCGAGACACAAATCAGTATTTTCAATTCCCTTAAGTTGCAAAATAAGTTTTGTCGCTTAGCTGCATGTGTTTTCAAGAAACAAATAGTATTTAGTGTATCGTTTTAAGAAGGATGTTAACTATCGAGTGCCTTCTTGGTATTTTCTGTGGATTTCTTATTAAAACCAACACCACGAAGAACTTTCAAAAGATATGAAATGCTGAGTGCAGTACCGGGAACAGGTAAACATAAATTTGTTGTGAGAATAATTACTAAACCTAAAATACACGCATACAACTTTTAGTTAGTAGGCATGTAAAGTGGGCAATTTGACATTGTTCTAATAATCCCTACCCGACCGGGAAAAAATACACATTTTTGCTTCAAATACTTGTTATAATTGCTACATTTTTTTTTTCTCCGTGCGGAATTGGTTGTCCACTATGGTCTGAGTTACTTTTAGAATTTGAAAATGTCCTATTTAATGATACAAAAAATGAAACAAATATGAAAAAAAAAATGTAGCATTGCAGGGAAAACCAATTTCGAGGGTAGCATAACCTTTTTTGAAATTTATTCCATTTTTTTGTAAATAAACCGGACATTTTGAAATTACAGAACGTAACTCAGACACTTTACACGAGAAAAAATAAATTTAGCAATTATAATAATTATATGAAGTAAAAATGTGCTTTTTGCATGGTGGGGATTGGTTTGGCTCAGTCACTATTTGTTTAATCACGACTTCTTTTTAAGGTCAACTTAAACATTGTATAATATACTGTATAATGAATACTACTTATCTCCCTCATAGTGTCTTTCTCAATTAATCGCGTACGAAAGTACCACATATAGGCTATATCTTTTTGCAAGAAAAAGTTCTTCGATTCAGCTTATGCTTCCTTCCATTTATTGCTTAAATCTTCAAATATTTACATTCGCTTTTGCCTATAGCCTAATACAGTGAAACCTCCGAATACCGGACACTCGCGGGACCGGACCTTTTGTCCGTTATTTGGAGGTGGCCGTTATTT
>JAQIXS010001720.1:0-27432 GCA_034700785.1 Rossiulus vilnensis | reverse complement strand
ACATTTTAAATTAACAGCTTTTGTAGGTAAAATTTTACTTCAAAAATCTAACATTGTTCAAGATTGCATCAGGATTATTCAGAATAGTCATTTATTCAGGATTTCTGTTTTTGAAGTGTAGACAGCGATCCAGACAGTCGACATCTGGATTTGGCGTTGAAAACCCTTGGGACCCTACGATGAGGGATGGTTAGGAAGAGGACCATTATATAACCGAGGGGAAAAGCGAAGTGCAAAGGCGAGTTTTCCACGAACGATGCCGTTTTAAATGCCGTACTATACAGTCTAGGATAGCTATTCATTGCCAAATTATTCACTCGCATCTGCATGGAAACTAGTCGAATCCATCGCTATTATTTGACAACGCATTCACGCCCACTTTTATCTCTTTAATTGTAATTAAATTACTCATCGAGATAAAGCTTTTAAATAATTCCCTGAGCCCTGAAACGAACCATTCCCGAGTTTGCTAATTATAAGAAGACTGCCTTTTTTTCATGGTTTGATTTCAGAATGAAGATTTAGAATGAAACAACCCTGTTTTAATGAAAAATATTTCGCCCGAAAATTTGACACATGGCACTACCAAATTTCAGTTTAAAAAACTCAAAAAGCGAGTTGGTCCATGCTATTTGCAAAGAAAAAAAACGCATTTACTACATCAAACATTCGCATTTATCTATATGGTATATGGGCATTTTAACCACAGCTTTACATAAATTCATTAATCTCAAATGTCATCTCGGCCTGTCTAGACACCGGCATCCAAGATGGCGGCTAACCTTCAAGTACGTTAACCCAATACTCAACCACACCCTTCAACCCTTTTTTATATTTTCACGTGTCTGTAAATCAAAACTGACAAAATTAAACTACAGAAATAATCTTGCATGCTGATGGTTACGTGTCTTTAAATACTTTATCTACTATTCAAAAGAGTATTTTAGCGGCAATTAGAACGTTCGAAAATATAAGATTCTAGAACTAATAAGGGCCCAATGGGTTCAACATTTAATAAGAATTCTTTCTTTTCCTACCTTGGCACCAATCTGGTTACCGCATTGGCCGGCTTGGAGGTGCACGATTTCCCTCATTTTGATAGTTTATGGATTTAAATGAATTGGCACTTAGTATTTCAACACAGACCTTCTCCTTCTAGAGATTAAACTCCACTGAAGATTTCTCCGCATTACGGGTCTACTTTAAAGCACAAATTGACTGCGCACCGCTGTATCCCTCCGCGCGTGCCCTGCACGAGTGGCTTAACCCCGCCCACCGAGAAATAAACACGTTCCAAATGGTGTCATTTTTTGGAATATTTCAATTTATTCTAATTATTTCCAAAGAAAGGTTGATCTGGATGTCACCCGGAGGTGTAAATATTAGCAAGAATTCATCATTGTGCCATAATGCGTGCAGGTTTGAATCTTTGATTTTTTTTAAAAGTATGGCAGTATTTTCATCCGCCCTCCCCATCCGCACCATTTCATCCTTATCACACCCACATCGTTAAATTCAACTCGGATGGGCGATGCCTTTTTCTCTATTTCTGCTGCCCCCATCTATTTATGGGTATATCACAGAAATTGGAGAAATAACATGACTCATAGCGGTTCCCCTACGTGTATTTGTACCATTGTACGGTAATTGATCTTTTGCATTTGTCTCTTCCTCCCTGTACACCTGTTCTCAAAAAATTGAAATTTCGAATAACTGGGCAGTTGCCCGCCACCAGATGGCGCTTGGGCGCTCTAATGTTCAAAATCGACTTTCCATACATAAAGTACTTGGACATTTTGCGAAAACAGAAATAAAAAAGAAAATATATCAAATATGCAAAATATCGGAAGACAACTGATAAATTTTCCTGGTCAGGAAGCTAATAAAACGATGAAATATTTGGCGATGCCAAATGGCGATGGAGCCACAAACATGTCAGTACATGTCTTATTTTTCCATTATTACACAGTTAGCTAAGCACGCTATCATAAGCACCTACGAATATTTTGAGTAAATATATTTATATATTTACATTTATATTATGCCTATTGAACGGATGAACATGTGCTTTGTGCATCCTGAAATTACATCATTGAATAATTAATTATCTATTTAATGTAAGCGAAATTTAAATACAGGACAATTGATTAAATATAGACTTATATTCCTAATTTTATTGTTGAAGAAAGTAGCCCAAATTTAACTAACTCTTTCTTAGCCTACCCTAGGAATACTATCTCCATGAAATAAAACAGTATAAAAAATTCGTACGATAAAATTCTAGTATAAAATAAAATAGACTTCGCCCTGAATTTTAAAGTTTTTTTAATAGATTCCCTTGACCACCCTGACCACTGAAGCAAAATTATGAAAATGCAAATGCAAGAAATGTTAAACGCCTGTGATTTAAAGTAAGGGAAATTTCCTATTGCTATAGATGCAAGACTTGGCCGAAATGTGCAATGTATTAAATTTAGTGATAACTAATAACTGACTAGCAATTGCGTCTGTTGGATTTGGTAATATAAATTCCTTAATTTTCAATCACCTTTCAATGCCATTAATTTTTTTAAAGCCATCGAAAATGCCAATTTTCAAATTAAAAAAATTAGTTCTCCTTTGTTTCCGAGATGGCATCAAAGGAGAAAAAATTGTCAGTAAGCAAACTTCTAAAAATCTGTAGCTTACGTGATGTCAATATCATGACTTCTATGACCTAAACTTTTCTAGAACCTATTTCATTAGACAGCTAAGTGAAAGCAAATTTAATATGGATAGGTTAAACTTCCGTGACTTTTTCTGTCTATTCCATATCTTTATAATTTCCCTGACAATTCACGGTTTGCGGGTTTTCTAGGTCTGGCGAAACCCTGACACCCTGTAGCATTATTTTCTCATAGTTTTATAATCTGTTTCTACGCCAATTTGCGCTGAAAACACAAGCTAAAGTCTGATATTTTGCACAAGAAAGTTGTACAATAAACAAGTGTGGGTTTTACGTCCAAATAATAGTTCATTTCGTAATGAAACGTGTGTTAGACATAAAAAAAACATTACAAGATACGGCCAACCAACAGGTTTCTAATGTTATGCCAACGAAGTGCGAGCAACCTGTTGGCAGAACAAGAAAGGGGAACAGAACCATATATGGTTGGCAGAAAGGTGGTCGAAATGACCCACAATTGCAGAGTGGGCCGCACCAGACGCAGGCAAGTCTGCTAAAATGGTCCAACCCACGCAAGACACTAAAATTGGTAAATCAAAAGTAAATTAGGACGCTTGGGCTTCATAATTGCAAACATGGAAAAAGGATAAGTCAAGGAGAACCTGTGTTACTCACCCGTAATAATCAAAATTCAAGGCGGATAATCATTATTAAAAAATGAGCTTTCGTTTCATTAGTCCTGCTCATCTAAAGACAAGAAAACAGAAACCCAGTCATTTGTTACGTCAATTAAACGGGTGGCAATTGCCTATAAAATACTTTTATTTTACAATCGACATTGATACAATGTTTAGTTTCATTTTGTCGCCGCAATGGATGAATGAAATGGAAATATTTTTTGGGCTAAAGGTTTTAAAAACTTTATGCCCCTTATAAATATCGTAACCTCAAACTCAAGTAAGTCAACAGATGATTAAAACTCATCCGTAAATTAAGAAGTTATGAATAGCATGTCTCAAAATTCTTTGATTAACTCTAAAACTGAACAATTCATCATTTAGGAACACAGAGGATGAATTTAAGTCTGTAAATCATTCAACGATTTCCAAGAATGACCGATTTAATGTACAAACTAAAAAAATAAATAGGCAGGACTTGCTTAAATTTAAAATGCAAATATGTGAAGGCTTAAATAAAATGTTTTTATTTGAAATTCATCGATTTTTGCCAGGGTTACTCCTAGATTCACTATATTTCTAGAAAAATGATTACTTGAATTTGGCTTACAATGGAAAGAATTCCAATTTTAATATTTCTTGTTGTCATAGAAAGGTTTAGAAATATCAAAACTGAAAATATTTCCAGAAATATAGTGAATCGAGAGTAAAAATCAATGAATTTCAAATAAATATTGGTAAATTCGACGTGAATTAATCGGTTACTTTAAAAAACTCGCGCAAGTATTCGTAACCAAAAAAAGATTGCCACAATTACATTGCATAAAATAACTTTCCAGCGGTGGAAGGTCCAAGATCATAAAATTTTTAACTAGTTCAGACAAAATTCCAGATAGTTTATAGCTAAACCATAAGTATACTGCATTGTGGTGTGTTAGCAAATTAATAACTCACGTTATACATATTAATAAATGTGGTAAAGCGTAATCAGATTGATCAGATATACTCAATTTAACTGCACAAATAAAAATAGATTTCTAGGGCAGTAACGTATTCCCCGATTTCCATCAAATTCTGTTAACAATATTATTTTTAACGCACAGGAACCTTGTATTTAATACGACTGAAGTATATTTCACCAATCATAGATTAAAGATGGTTATGATTAAAATACCAGTTATGGCAAGTCACTTCAAAACGCACCTATAAAATAAATACATCGCTTTATTCCCCACAAAGAATAATTTGTTTGGTTAAAAATTGTCGTTTCACAAAGCATTTCTTTTTTATTTATTATATATGTTTAAAAAACGCGAAACTAAACATTTTCATATATTTCCAGATGCGCTGCATTTTCCCATAAATTAATTTTCCTTGAGGGAAAACAAGTTTTGGCAAGGAAACGCTTTGCCACTGAAGGCAATGACTTTTTCATTTCTCGATGTAGTTCGATGCGAATTTTTTTGCACAAAAATCGCCTTAAAAAACCACGGATTCGCATTGAAAGCATTCGTCGTCACTGCCGAACGTCTCGACAGATTCCTCCTTCCTCGATGGCTCGCTCAAAACTGGTAATTTTGCAAAGTTTGATGTCGAATTTTGCTTATATATCGTTGCTGCCGAAATGCTTGGACAAGACGTGACGTTGAGCCTGTTCACAGGAATCAATTTCGAAATTGCGTTAAATGAGACGTCGGTCAGGCCAGCGTTTCCAGATATATCCAAGTGAACTAGATTCCTAAAAAAAACGGGGGAAATTAAATCCACAAATTCCAATTTGGATGTAATGAAATCTTTACTGTTTTCAATTATCATTACTAACTATTTTACGCCTTAACGAGCGCATATTTTTTTTTTTAGAAAATAAAGCATATAATTTGCGTGAAACAACAAATTAGTTGTTGCTATCACCGGGAATTTAAAAGGCAGTCTAGTTTCTTCCAATAGAGGTCAGAAACGCCCACGCAATACATGCGTGGGTTACAAATTGAATAAAATATGTTTGTCTAAGTGCATCAGCGATCAGTTAAATCTGATGATGGGTAACGTTTAGGATACATATCACCCCCACATATTTCTTGTGAAGAAACATGCACGAATACCATCTCAAATACACATTTATACTGGATTAAAGTATGAACTTCGGCAATTTTCCATTACGTCGTATGTGCCACACGTATTGCACCCCCAATAATCGTTCGAAACCCAATTCTCTTGTGGCAAGTAGGGTCATTCATTCATCCCTTCATTTTGACGTCCAGGTTTTAATACGCACTTCTACCTTCCGCGTGCAGGATTTGAAAATGTTAGCATTCGCACATTGGGATATTTGGTCGAAATTCCGACAATTTTTAGTGGTTACTGAGGTCATTTTCGCATTTTTTTTCAAGGAGGGGGAGGATTTCATTCCCCCCTTGTGCTATTTGCTTTAGTGATATTTATGATTTTTCCCTTGATATCTGCAGTTTTTAGTATTTAAATATTTATCTGCACTTTCAATCCCATCAAGTAATTGTCAGGTATTGACCACCACAAACTGATGTTTCACATTAGCATTATGTTGAATTGGCAGCACAGTCAATTTTCACTCCACAAGGCCTAGGGGTGTCCCAATTGCACCCTCACCACTACAGCAGGTGGATTAGCTCCTTAAATGTACCAAGCTCAAAAAAACGCATTTTTAGAGGACAGGCACTTACGACCTTATGGCTTGGCACCCTTCATTTATGCCATGTTTCCCCATAAACCTCCCCTGACAGTGAGTCACATATTGGATCTTTCTTTGAATTTAAAAACCACTTACCTCTTATTCGCAAGTCCAGGAAGCAGAGCAGCGATGCACTTATCGTTCAATGAGCAAAGGGCAATGTAAAGTTCCTGGAGCACGCAAAACTGTCTCCTCAGAAGTTCCGATAGCCTCTTGCACATTTCCAGGGCCTGGGAAGGGTGGGTGACAACCGCGGTCAGATTCAGATGGAGAAGAGACTCCGCGGGGACGCTGGTCAACAGAGTGTCCAACTGCGCGTACGGGAGGTGCGTGAAAGAGAGGTCCAAACGCTCCAGCTTCCTCACGACCCTAAGCGCCTCTGGTAGGTGCGGAACCGGGACGCTTCCGGTTAAACTGGGGCTGACGGAAGGCACCGAGAGATTCGTGAGGTTGGGAAGGGAGCCGAGAAGCGATTTGAGATTCAAGCAGCCTTCTTCGAGCAACGGGTTGAAGCCGAGGTTTAAGCTTTCAAGCTGGAAAATTAACGATCGAATATGAAACGTGGTTTATCCTGCAAAAAAAGTGTGAGATGAAGTGATTACCGTGAATACCTTAATCGCGTCTTTTTGGCTCGACAGAGCCTGAACGATCTCTCCTAATTCGGAGTCCGTTATGTCGTTCAGGGAAATATCCAATTCACGAAGTCCAGGCAATCGCTGGAGGGCTACTGATAAAGTCTGTAAATACAATTGTGAATTGTGAATTTAAACGAGTCTGCCAACTTTCATTTCTTCAATCAGTTTTGAAAATGCGCTCACCTGAAGACCTTGTTTGCCCAGCTGATTTCCCGACAGGTTCAATTTTTCCAGGTTGAACTGGCATTGGAGAGCACGGACAATGGGAGAAAGAGTCGTCGGGGTGAGGTTCAGATTGTTCAGGGAGGCGACCATGCTGGTCTCGGCGTTCGTCAGTATTCGTTGAATGTTTCCTTCAGGTTCTGGTGAAAAACAACGTCGGGTAAGCGATTGCGCCAGTAATTTGGCGAAGCAGCGCTCTCGGCTAGCAGGGACACCACTAACTACCTGTTTTAAGGGTTTTGCAGGAATCTACGTAGCGCTGAGAAAGCGAAGAAAGATCCCAGGATTGCATTGTTCCCAGCACCTGTTTGAAAGCATTCAAACAAATTATGCGGCTGCCAGGATTAAAAATACACTCGAACTCTGTTATAACGACTGTCAAGGGACCGACTCGATTTGCTCATTATAACTGTTACTTGCTATATCCGTGAATACCTTCACGTGCTGCAAATTAACACTCCACTGTACTGTAATTTTTTCTCAGTAATTAATAAGCACTAATTTTACGTACTTTTCAGCACTGAATCATTAGAAACGTAGTTGAGCTTTATTGATGAATCTTAAAATCATGAAAATTGCCACTAATTGGGGGTTATAACAGAGTTCGACTGTATATAACTTAAAATTCTTGATTTTTAAAGTGAGGTTTCTTACGACTTCGTTTTGTGACAAAACCACGTCGACAGTGTCGTCGAGAGAGAAAAGCGCCCCTTCTGCAGTTGAAAGGCTGAGATTGGGCCTCAAGCCGGTTTCATTAAAATACCGCTGAGAAGCCTCTTTCGCCAACCACGAAATTGTTTCCCTGTGGAATTAAATTTGGAAACAACATGAAACGCACTATTTTACCATTCCTTCTAGCTTCGAGTGAAATGTGACTAACCCTTGCGGCACGACGACAAGAAAAAGCTTCTCCAAAATCTTGACTTTAACTTTGGTCACCGCCAATGGAGGCAAGGATGGAGGTGAAACGTGTACTGCAGGCACGGTACGCTCTTGCTGCTCGTGAAAGAAAGGTACTGGAGACGGTGGGCTTTCGCCTTCGTAGACTTGGACAGCTGTTTCACTACTGTGCGTTCGCCTTCTTTTTCTCTCTTTATCTTTCTGTCCCTCTTGGTGGACATCGTGAACTTCCAGGCGGCTCGAACTGGAAACCCGCTTGAAATTAGACGACTGTCGCCTGCTACTCTTTGCCCCTTCCATCCAAGAGATAATGTCGCATTTCCGGCGCTTGCTTTCCCTTTGGCGTCCGTCGCCCATGTCGTCGATGAGCCAGTCGTCGCAATCTGGCAGGATCTCGCTTTCCCCGACGAGGGCGGGACCAGATTCATCGTGAGATTCTTTCGGAGGAAGGACGTTGAGTACACGCGGTTTCCATTCCGCGGCAGCTCTATCCGCACTCCTCGACCATCCAAAACCTTCTTGCTGTTCACCGCTTCTCCTTTCTCTCGTCTTCTGGCTTCCGGCATTATCGTCCGTTTTGTCATGTGTCCACCTTTGGCCCAGCCTTTTTCGCAGGTCCTCTTCCAGCCGTGCACAATCTGCCGAAAGCTCCGGATCGATGTTCGGGGCCCGCTTTCGCCATCCCAGCAAGCAGTCCAGAACGTTGTCATTCTATCATTCAGAAAGAAACATTTACTCATCCATTCAACCCCTTAAGAGAGGTATTTAAAAAAAATCCCTTTGTAGTACGCAATATTGGGTCAGTTTAAAATAGATTATGCTTATGTACCAACCTTATCCGTTTTCGCCAACACAGACGCACCATGCTGCAGCAATATCTTCACAATTTCCAAATTTCCGCACGAAGCAGCATCATGAAGCGGGGTGATGCCCTCGCAATGAGTGCCCCCGCGATCGTTCACCCAAGCGCCGTTTTCCAACAAGAGCTTAACTATCTCTGGAAAGTCGTTATTCGCAGCTTCGTGCAAGGGCAGCCAGCCGCTGTAATCTCTTATATTGACGGGATGACCCTACCATCATGGATTCGGTCAAACACGACAAATTATTGCACATTTAATAACACGGATGCATTTGAACGTGCCATACCTGTTCTAACAATCTTTTCGCTTGTTTTAAATCGCCCGTGATGCAAGCTCGGTGCAGAGGAGTCTCTCCCTTTTCGTTTTTCTAGTGTTCTCAATAGAATGCAAGTTAATAGCTTCGACATGCAGATATTTTCAGGTAGAAAATAAAAGCCATTTAAGAGTGCACAAGCATCTTACCCGCAAGCGAAATCTTTTCTTAGAGTTTTTAGATTGCACTGCTTTAGCTTTAATGATCGTTGAATCGTCTTCACTTTCCTCTAAAAAGCCCATGATAATATGTAATATATACATGTGAAATCGGATTTATTTTTCAAAATGGATTTAAACATAAAACTGTTTAAAAATCCCAGCATCTCAGCCAATTCTGGAGAATACTTGTAGAATTCACATCTTTACACCAACCTTCTGAATCGCTAAGCAAAACAGATGAATCGTCACTGTTTTCACCAGACGTTTCATCGTCCTCGCTGCTGGCATCTACATCAATGTCGTTTAATGCTTTCAAGGCCTGCAGAGTTTTGCTTCGTTTGTCGACTTCTCCGAAAGTCTGTTGCAAAGCAGCGAGCGACTCCAAGCACTGTTTTTCGAGCTTGCGACTGTTGGCCCCTTGTGCCAGAGACAAGGCTTCCGTGCACGTATTCTCCAATTCCAGGTAGTCCGCACCCATTTCTTCCTCGCAGTCAGCCAGATTTAAGAGAGTCCGACATTTCTAACCATTCGAACCCGATTAAAATCAACAATAAACACATTGGCTTAAAACCAAACCTTACAATATCTCACCTCTTCAGGATTTTCCTCCCAGCATTTCATTTCTAAATGATAGTATCGTGCAGCGTTTTCGTACTGTTGTAAGTCCTTATAGGTCTCAGCCATGGACACGTACAGTGGTACCAATTCAGCGTTTGATTTCCTTAATTTTTCCGCATAGTGGAGCTGTAAACCCACACAGAAAGACACTCGTTAATAGAACGAACCCAATCTCTTTAAACAAATGGAGTAAAAAAAACACTTGCAGCTAAACCATAAAATTCCACGGCTCTTTTATAAATCAAAGCCTTACTGCATAAATCGCCCATCTTTTCGTAGGCCTTCAGCTTTCCCTCTTTGTCATCGGATGCCATCGTACAAATTGCATCCTTCGTTTGCTGCAGCTTTGCCGCTAAAAATCCAATTAATATTCAATAATTGATCAGAACTTGAAGTTTGATTGAATGACAACAAAGGATGCACCACCAAAAGCAAAAAACATCTAAATTTACCACATTTGAGAAGAACAATAATACTCGTGTCATCCAAATCCAATTTTCTCGCCTTTCGGAATGATCTCTTTGCATTACTGAAATCATTTCTTTCCATTGACACTTGTCCAATTAAAGTGAGAGCGTCACGTTGAAGGCGAACGTCTTTAAGCTTCACCGCAGCTTCCAAAGCTGATTCGGCATGTTGCAAACAGTTTTCCGAATCTTCGTGCTTCCTGCAAGTTAAGGCTAACGAGTGATGGCAACGTTCGACATCTTCCCACTGACAATGATCTCTATAATTATCATTCAAACAATTGCATTTTATCAACCGGGTACTCTGCCAACAAATAAATCAACAATGCAAAACCAGTTAGTTATTCATTTATAAGCAAATGTTTAAAAATACTTTTCAAGTTGCTTAATAATTTAAGAAAATGAGTATAATTTTATTTCCACAAATTTATTGAAATTAGTTGGATACACATAATACTGTTAATGCATTGAAAACAGCCTCAGACATTTAAAATACATAATTAACAATTTTTAATTTGCTTGGAATCTAAATTTTAAAAAATGTGAGACATTCAAGGATTACCTATGCAATTTTATTGCTTTGTTAATGAAATTAACGCAGCTCTCTAGATTACTGCGCTGGTCCATCACCAAGCCTAAGTTGAGGTAAAGCCTTCCTTTCATTTGGACTAATTCTGAAGACCCAATTTCGGATTTTGGCAATCTAGAAAATGAAATTAACCATTAGGAAATGCGAAGTAATGTTTTTGAACAGAATACAACTTTACACCATTGAATCTCCATACCTATCACAGATCTCCAAACTCTTGTAAAAAGCTTCTTCAGCCAAGTTTAAAGCTTCAATAACTTTAGGGTCCTGGTTGTCTTTTCTTTTCAGACGATTTCTCAGCGCTTCTGCACGATAATAATGTGTCCTGCCAATGGTGGCCAAAGCGCGCTGTTCTTCCACGTAACTTTTCACCTCACGGGCTAGTTCTTCAGAACAAAAAAAAAAAACGTCAAGTTTTCTACACTCATAAACAGCAATGTTTAAGAATAATATCAGTAGTTACCAAGATGCTTGTTTTGATAGTGAATGGCTTCATCAAAGTATCCAATTTCTGCGTAGCACTCGCCTATCTTTCGACATGCCACAGCTGTACCAATCACATCTTTCACGGACACACAGGCAGCTTCCTCAGTCTGATGCTCTTCCAAAGCTTCTTTAAAACGTCCTGAACAAACAAGAATAATCACCAAATTGTCAGTTTGGCATATCAAAATGTCAGTTGACAAACTTGCCCTCATTCGACAGGTATTTGCATGCATAAACTTGCCCTGCGAGAAGAGTATTTCTCCTAGACGATTGCAAACTTTGGAAAGCTCTACCAAGTTGTTTTTCGCTACCAGCCTTCGCTTTTGCTTGAACAACCCTAAACAAAATGTGTCATCATGTTTTATTATTTACAAAAAAATAAAGATAACGCAAGCCCATCACCATACATGTATACTGTATCTACAGTGGACATAATACCGTTCAGCTCTTCAGATTCGTCCTCCATGCTTTACCACTTGAATTACAGAAGCCCCTCGGGTCAGTGTTATATGAAAAACATTAAATTGCGTTTAAGAGAGACAATAAAAGCGAAAAAATAACATTTTTGCAGAAATTAGCAAAAACAAGAACTTCCAGACCACCAAAATAATGGCGCCAATGGAATTTTCTTCTGGCTGTGCTGCCAAACACAAACCTCCCATTTTCCTTCTTTTAAATAATTTTCTCCCTATTGCAATGTGTAATTGCAAACTAACGAAAAATAATTGTTTCTGGAGTCTTGGATTTATCGCAAAAACTGATGTCGTGGTCTAGGCAGTAATGCTAGATTCAGTGCTGAGAGGTTTCAGAAGCGTCCTTGCTGCCAAACCAAGCATTTTCCGGCCAAACCAGCGCATTACACCACTTTTAAGGTAAATATTTGCCAAGAAGTTGATCCAGGCATACTTGAATTCAATCAGGAAATCGAAAACGCCATATCAAAATCAAATCCCAGGCAGCTGCATGAGTATGTTAATTTTCAGGCACAGCTGCAGTAGCCTGGCAGCTACCAAGATGCCGGAAAAAACGGCAGGGATAGTGATCATAGGGGACGAAATCCTCAAGGGCCAGACCCTGGACACCAACTCCCAGAAGATATGCCAGAGGTTTTATCAGCTTGGCTTCAAGGTCAAGCGAACTGTGATCATTCCTGACAAGGTGGACGTCATCGCCCGACAGGTGTCCGACTTCTCGGCAGCTTACGACTACGTGGTAACCAGTGGGGGGGTGGGGCCCACCCACGATGACCTCACTTACGATGGGGTGGCCAAAGCCTTCAACTTGAAACTATCAAGACATCCTGTCCTGGTCCAACTGCTGGAAAAATACTTCGGCAGTGACCATTCGCACCCCGCGTTCAAGATGTCCGAGGTGCCCGAGACGGCCACCATATTGTGGAACGAGCAGCGCAAAAATAGCTTCCCCCTTGTCACGGTCAAAAACGTTTACATTTTGCCTGGAATTCCTTTCTTCATGGAACGATGCCTCGAATGCCTCTACGAGGCTTTACTGCCTGCTGCGGTTCCGGCTCCCAAGACGATGTTGGTTTATGTCGATTCCGACGAGGTCAGCATCACCGAGACGCTGAACATGGTCGTGGAGCGATACAAGCATCGGGTTACCTTCGGATCCTATCCCACCGTCAGCAATAATTATTACAAGGTCCTGATCACCCTGGAATCGGAAGACCATGATGAGATCCGAAATGCACACTCGTATTTGCTTAGTAATTTGCCGAAAGACAGCATTGTCAACTATTTGCCTGATCCTGTGACCGGAGCTGAGCAGAGGCTGGCTAAGATTGTCGAACAGAACGAATGCGATGAAGTGTCGAAGACTCTGCTACATCACCTCAAGGCTACGATTCATTTCATGGAGGAGGTATGCCTGAAAAATTACAGCCCCGATCAGGTGTGCATCAGTTTTAACGGAGGCAAAGATTGCACGGCTGTGCTGCACCTCTATCACTGCGCTCTGAGGAGCAGGTTTCCGGAATGGAATAAGCCGCTGAAGGCACTGTACATCAAATGCGAAAACCCGTTCAATGAAGTTGATGTGTTCATAAAAGAAACAACTCAAAGGTCAGGACTAGAGCTTATTCAACATTATTTTTAGGAAACTAAAACTTGAGCTTATTTATAACTTGTTTTTAAATGATTGCATAAAAGGCTGTTTTTTTTAATGTGATTAGGCTATTGCAATAATTTGAAGACATGTCAGTTGCTTGTTCGTAAAAGCTCTAGTAATACGATAAGATTTAAAATTTGTAATTTGGTATAATTTACGTATGTAATTTAAGACTATTAAGGCTAAATGACAATAATTTAAAGACATACAAAGGCATGTCAGTTGCATGTTTTTAAAAGCCCTTAATAGGCTACAAAAAGAATAACAATAATTTTTGATCTAGGTACAATTTAGATCTACAAATAGTTCAAGGGTCAATAATAAAAGGCTTGGGACAATTTCTTACTTCAAATCCGGAAATCAAGGCGATTTTTATGGGAAATCGTTTGACGGATCCCCACTGCAAAAACCTGAACAATTTGGAGGTGAGTCAGTGTAAACCTTGAATTTAGATTTAGAATAATTTAGAATTAGCAAAGCAACCAAAGAAAATGAGTTTCTTTGGTATTTTTTTGCATTATAGTATCGGCTTTGTTGCCGTCTTCAACAAAGTGATTTCTGTTAGTAATGTAATTTCTGGGATTGTACATAAGACTATGCGATGTTCAAGGACCTAATATGAGTGTTTTCTGTAGATGACAGACAAACACTGGCCACAGGTTATGAGGGCATTTCCTATACTCAATTGGACTTTTGCAGATGTGTGGGAGTTTATCAGATACTTTTGCATTCCATATTGTATCTTATATGACAGAGGGTAAGTTGAGTTGAGTTACAATAGACATCCGATTATCTATGGGATTGTTTAATAATTATGATGCGTTCACATTTGTAGTTACACTTCACTTGGAAGCATCCACAACACGAAACCAAATCCCAATCTAAGCTACACGCACCTATCCGGAATGGTTCGCTACCATCCTGCATACAAACTGCAAGACGTTGCCCAAGAAAGAAATGGGCGACTATAACGTTTTTGCACAGATGCTTTTGCATAAACAATTATTAGGGTCTGGAGAAATTTTAAATGCAATCCTGTAGATACTGTATAGATAAAAATAAAATATTTTAAATACTATAAATGCATTTCTGTCATTGTGTTATGTAATGGAATATGCCTTGGAAGACCAGTACGTAATCTCAAATTGATACTAAGAGAATGGATCTTTGCATTTTAAAGATACAATTTTGCAATCAGAAAAAAAAAGGAAAAGTTCGAATTTGGCGGGTTACAACAGTGCTGTCAAACGTTAGGGAAAACACAAGTTATAATAATGTGACTACATTCTTTAGCCAACAATTTCCCCCTAGTGTTTCCCTTAGTCCACGTGCTTTTGCAGTCCACAAGAAAGGTTTATTTCTAATACTTTTCCGAATGTTTATTTCACATAAAGTAGCATACGCTTGATTATAAATTTCTCTAGTATAAGAACCTATGAGTGCACCTAGATAGTGCAGTGTTCTCCGACGTTCAATATCAACATGTGCAGCAGGTTGGCAGATGAATTCGAAAATGCTGAAGCTGAAGAACTTCAAGAGGAACTTCAGAGAAAGCTTGAATTGTAAACGAACAATGATTAATGGCGCATATAGTTATTGTATTGAATGCTAACTAAAGTTAATTCATGTTTTTAGGAAAGATGTCATGTGCAAGAAATGCGGGGTGAACAAGGCTAATATAGTGCTGCGAGTACTGGACACATATTGCACGTATGTCAGCATGTTTGGCTTCTGGAATTTCAAAAATAAACTCCAGATAATGAGATAAACTTGTTGTTTCCAGATCCTGTTTGCAGGCTTCCGTGACGCACAAGTTCCGCTCATGTCTGGGCAAGTCAAAGATGATGAAATCAGGAGAGAAAGTCCTGCTTGCTTACTCTGGTGGTCAAGCATCCACAGTAATGCTCAAGCTGATGCAAGAGGTGAAAACAATCAAAACCGCTGCTTTCCTTATTAACTTTCTTGGATTTAACTGCTTTTTACATTGATTTAGGGCTTAGCCATTACCACTCATAAAAGATTACGACTTGTGCCTGTTGTGGTTTACATAGATGGTATTTACATAGGGTTGAACTCGGATAAAACGACCAAAGGACCTCTGTAGCTCCAATCTTTCATGAATTACCAAAATTTCGTTTTACATTTCAGTTTCTCTACTTGCAATGTATAGTACGAGTTCTGATTTTACCCTTGGGTGCCCCATTGACAAATTCTAAAACCTAACGAAACAAACTTCTGGTTAGGCAAAATTTCCACCTAGCAACTAATCAGAAGTGATAAGATTCACCAATAAAACTAAGTGATTTATGGAGAATTCAGTGCTTATTAGTAAATTGAATTAGTGTTCTCTATTGCAGTGTGAAATGTTTAGTGGATTTAGCTCTTCAGGAATATAACGAGCAAATTGTGTCGGTCCCTTGACGCTCGTTTTTATCGAGTTCAACAGTATTTTCTGAATTTGAATCAAGAATTGTCTTTTAGAGGTTTCCCTATGGCTAATTAATCCATTATTATTGATGTTAGAGGGTGCGTTGCTAAATGCTAGTGCCAGCTCCCGAATGGACAACTTAAAAGAAATTTCATCGGTGATAAACTCATGCGGGTTTCCTGCATACGTTTCTGCTATCGAAGCCGTAAGTTAGTTTTACTACTTTAGAAAAAGACAAATATTCTCAAGTGGTACAATATAAATCATGAATTAACAAGAAGTGTGAAATACTTGTGTAGTTGTTGCTAGTAGAATAAATCTCCATTTTCAATTTCATTAAGATAATGGGATCGAGCAGCGACCAACAGGTTTGTGAAATTCCTGAAAATCTTGACCATCTTCAACTTTTCAATAACAAAGATAATGCTGAAAATTTACAAGAATTTTTTGGTTCGGTCACATCATTGAGCTCCAAGGAAGATCTGCTGCTAAAGCTAAGGTAAATTTCTATCTGGATTTCTGCTCGCTAACCTTTACTTAATTGATAATTATCGGCTTTCCTAGGTGTCAGCTTTTAGCTAAAATTGCTGAATGTTTGGGCTGTACAAAAATTCTCCTGGGAGATTCTGAGACTCGGATTGCGGTACGCGTGTTGGCCGACATCGCATTGGGCAAGGGAAGACATTTGGCTCAAAACTGCGTAAGTACCATTATTGTTGTTTTGATTTAGATTTCAAATAAAAACAGTTCAAATTTGCCAATCTGGTTTGTCAGGGCTTTGCTGATGATAGGTTCAAGGATGTCGTCCTGATACGGCCTCTGCGCGAAATACTGGCAAAAGAAATCGCATTCTTCTTGAATGCGTCAAAGTTGCCCGTGGTTTTCCAGTCGATGCTGACAACAAAAGTAAAACATTAACTGGGAAAATGCCATTTTCAAAAGCATAAAGTCCATTCATCTTATGCAAAAAATATTTTTACAGCGAAACATTGGTGATAGCATTCAGCAAAGGACCGAGGCATTTGTTTTCGGACTCCAAGAAGACTTTCCTGCGACAGTGTCTACCATATTTAGGACTGGAGACAAGATGGGATCTGCTTTACCAAAACTGCCAGCGAGTAAACAACCGACTGAAAACCCCGAAGCTCAATTAACTTGTATACTGTGCGATGTGAGTGCCATTGACTTCATATTTCATCTTTATTGGTGAAAATGAATCATAATGGATGCACTGAAATGTAGTATCGCTTAAAACGTTTTGAATGATTTAGGGCATTGTGGATAAACCAAGCTTTAACCAACCCCAGTGCTGTTCCACGAGTGTTGGTGACACCTCAAAGCCTAAGAAAACATCTGGAAATTGCACCAATTGCAATTGCTCATCTCAAAATGCATAGTATGTTGAATGTTTTTCCTGCAGTTGAGAATCAAGTATTTTACATGGTATGAGCAAATTTGTTTAACCAGATAATGTTATCTTTTCCTTGTTTGCAGTTTAACGCTAAATGATTTAATGAAGATGGCGTGTTATAGCTGTAGCTTAATTTTCAAGGAAATGGTAAATAATTGTTTTCAGATTCACTATTATTGTTAGTCATCTTCATGGGGTTTTTTTGCGATTGCATTTCAGCATTCTACCAACCATGTTTTAATAAATATTTTGATTCGTTTTTAGAATGACATAAAGAGCATTCCTCCACATGTCTTGGACAAGGCCAAGATGTGTCTAAGGAGGTATTTGATGAAATTTGACACCAATTTTATCACTAAACATAATGGTTCAAAACCTAATCAATAACTGAAAAACTTTTAACAGGGAGAAAATGAGGTCTGAAATTCAAGATTTTTTACTGGATTCCTGACAACTGCGAATCTTTTTAGATATTTCAAAGGTTTTAATGTATTTTTATTTATGATATAATAAAATGTTATGGCATTGGTAATGAAAATATTTTGGTCAGTGGATGAGAAAAAACTCTTATCTGCAAGATACAAAATGGCCTTAGTAAGAAATAAAGAGTAAAATATGGGCATTTATTGTACCGGTAGATACAATGTCTGAAGCGAACGCAACTGTCGCCCGAGTAAACCTTTACAAAAATTCGCAATATTTTGCAGTAACAAACGCTAGTGTATGATTTAGGCTCGTAAAAAGTATTCCTTGCATGTTGAGGTAGACGAGATGCTCGTGTTTCTAGAACGAAGTAAGATGTGAACCCAGGGTTGCCACAGATGTAACAGATTGTTAACAATTTCTGCACCACTTAAATAACGTATAAAACGTTCCACTAAATTGTTTTTATGTACTAAAGTGAAAATTCAAAATTTGAGAGATAAGTTTTGAACACCTCGAGCATGGATCATTCGCGAATTTGCTAGATAGTATGATTCATTAACTAGAAATTTATTTTCCTCTCAGTGAAGCCTCCGAAGATGAGCATCAGAAACTGCATAACGGATTTTGTCATGTTTATTTAATATTTTTAACATTATAAATTAACGGGACATTTTATAGTTATAAAAAAATAACTGACGCTAGTGGATGTGTAATTTTTATGCATGGTGGCTCTTTTGTGTCGGTCTTTAAAGTAAGCCAAGTGCAAAACCGATAATGTAACAACGGTCAGTTACGTTTAGGGCTTATCGGCCCTGCAGTTCAAGTAGGTGTTTGGGAATTTCAACCCTGGCAGCTGGCACTTGAAATTACTCCGTGAAAAAGTTTCCAAAAATAAAGAGTCTTCTGACTGCTTCCAGGTTAGGATTATTCCCTTCACACTACAATTGGTTGGCAACCCTGAAATCACATTTCTGAGCCGTGGTTACCAAATCAAAGGGCAAGGCATTTTCACGAGTCAATAGCACATCCAAGCTGCTCCTACAGCACCTACCACATCGTTGCACTTTTTAAAAGTCTTGGCCTCGAGATCTCGCTCGGACCGGATCTGTCGGGAAAAGACAGCGCTTCGGCTATTTTGATCTACACGCTACGGGTCGCACTTGCGGTGATGGCAAAGGAGAAGGAATATTCATATTCCGATGACTACCGAATACTCGTGGCAGTAATGCTGCGATCGGCACACATGGGGTCCAGTCATAGCGTCGTACATTGTACAAAAAAACAAAAAGAAGAGAGATCATTAAAAAATACTATTAGTAACTTCCTTTTGTGAGAATGGTAGGATCAAAATAGTATTCTTCATTAAAAATTCAGGTGGCATCGAATTAGGTATTCACTGGCCAGTGTCACCGGCTTCGGCCAGGCTGTTGGACCTGTGCTCGACCGGGACGGTGATTGCAGTTACGGTCAAGGCGTCCGAGGCTGACCAGCGTCGCTTTCGGCTGCGGGCTGAATGCACAGGGATTGTCCGGCTGATGATGGCCGTGGAGAGCGTCTGCCGCGGGGTGGACGAGGATTCCGAGTGCAGAGTCCGTTTCTGGCGGTGGGTGAGGGAGATGCACACGTCGCCCACCTGAAGCTGGTGGCAGGGAAGGGCGAAACGCTGCATGGAGCGTTCCGGGAAGCAGGAAGACCAGCCCCGTCCGAACACGAAGAACGGATGCTCCAGAGTTGCCTCCACGCAAACCTAGAACAACAAGCGAGAACTTTGGTTAGATTAGGCAGCAAAGCGATTTTTAAAGTACCAGTAGCTTATAGGCCGACCCAAAAGGATGCCCATCATTCAATAAATCGCCCATTGTTACTTCAAATACTTATTATGATTGCTAAATTATTTTCACATGAATACAATTGATCGTCCACTAGGGTCTGCTTTGTTTGTATAATTTTAAAATGTCCAATTTATTTATAAAAAAATAAACTAAAGAAATTCACATGTGACCTCTGAAACAGGATCTCCTCTAAATGATTTTTATTTGCAAATGCTTTTTGCGTTTTTTATCCTTTGTTTTCATATGAAATACATTTTTCTCATAAAGGTTGACTGGGTTGGCCAACCCAGGTTCATTTTGAAAACGGGTCAACTGAAGGACCAAAAACGATCACGAATTAAATACTTTTTTGCTTCTCCTGCAAAATTTGAAAAACTGGAGATGCCCCCTTTTCAAAGTGACAGATTCAGTTATAATAAGTAATAATACTAATAATTATAATAAATATTTGAAACGAAAATGTGTAAGCATTTGGATGTAGTCATTGGCTGCAGTTTTTTTTTCTCTTAAAAAAACAACAACAATTAATCCTTTAATTGCAATTAAATAGTTTTGTCTTCGTCCGGATCCACCAAACTTGCACTAGATAGGTAAACTTTTTCACACAAATTAAAACTTCGAATTGGATTTTCCACATGTGTTCTCCATTCATTATACAGTTTGAGATATCTTGGATGGGTTGTTTGCGTAACAATTTTTTTATTCCAAAAGTTCAAATCGAGTTTAGGTGAATGGTTTTTTTTTGCGAACCATTTCGGCTATGATGCTCAATGCGTTCTTCCATCACCAACAATAACGCAATTAATGTCAGTTTCGGCACTTATTGTACTCGCTTACTTAAGCAGCACCAGTTAATTTGCTAATTAAATTAGCGAGTGCGATTCAGCGCAAACCAAAAGACGATTGGTTTCGCACGTTTACTGTTCATAGGCCGATATCCCTCACTTCCTTGGATGTCAAAATCCTTGAACATATTGTGTCATTGAACATTATGAAGCAGGTCATTGATAACAAAATTAACAGCATTATCAATGATGCTCAACATGGATTTTTGTCCTGATCATGCATGAGTTGCAAAACGCAATTGACAAGTAAAAGCAATTTGATCTAATTTTCTTGGACTTCAAGAAGGCATTTGACACCGTGTTCCACCAGCGTCTTTTAAAGTAACGTACATGAAAGGATATAGAATCAATTAAGTCCAAAATGGGATAGCTTTTTTCCTAGACAATAGATGACAATGAGGTATATGAAATGTCTTGGCATTCCTGTTACCAATTACTATTTAAAACCCAATTTGTTATGAAAATGTCAACTAAAATCCATTATTTTCGATTTCTTTTTCTAAAAAAAGTTCTTCAGCATTTCCTTCATTAAGTATATTTATTAATAAAATCTAATTAATGTCGGGATGTTTTCTAAAATAATCGAGATTTTTGCAAAGTGGTAAATTCTTCCTTTTGCACAATTTGCAGAAGATACGCTAATACATACAGTACTTAACCTCGAGCATGACTATTATTAACCTCCAAACAGATCAAAATCATTTATCATGGATGCAGCTACTCATTTTGTCCGCCACAGGCACTTTTGAACGTGGATTGCTTGCGGATATCTATTAATAGTACGCGTAATTTATCGTAATTAAAAACCAGTTGCTGCAGAGGGATTTCATAAAGTGAATTATTACCACACGTGCTTTAGGGCGATTCGAAAACGTTGACAGTACTTTAAAGGAATCTTCTATAAACAGTAGAATTTCTGAATTTCAAACGTTCGAAATGATTTTCCGTGAAGTATCACACAAAAACTGAACATTTGAAGGAGCGGCTACCAACCGGTATTTTGAACCCCAAGATTGATGGGTGAAACGAGCAATATTTCCGAAAATAATGTGGGGCGTACCTGGCCCCGTTTAAATGCAAATCAAGATTCTGACAGAAGACCCCGGCTAAATCCGCAGAAAATACTTCGCTTACAACTTGATTATAGTTATTTTGCTGTAGGATCAAATTACCAAAAAGTACCAATTTCGACCCTTTATGTGTTTCCTAACGGTTGTGGATAATATCTCATCTGTAGCCTGGATACTGTCGGCAGAAAAAACGACAATTTTGTTACTTTTGTCATCGACTGGGTCTGGGAGGTTCGCTAATTGGCAACACGTATTTGGGTGCACTTTGCGAGAAAAAAAAACACACCAAAAACGATTCCAGATGATACCCGATTCCCTGAAGAGGCCCCCCCCATTATGTCGAGACAAAGATGGACATAGGGGTAAAAAAAACCAAGCGTACTGTAGCTCTCAATTCTCTCATTATTTGAATTTTAAGCCTGGACGACAACCTTTTCATGGGATGTTCGCATGAATTGGTATTAAAGGACAAACTGGTCGAAATTACAATCATTAAGCAACATTGTAACCAAATTATTCATAATAGATTCGTTAAATGATGTTTCCCGGGTGCGCACGAACCTCGTAAATACATCGGTTTCGTGAAATGCCTTTCGGAATTTCCCAAACATCCTGCAATTCAACCGAAACCTTACAGATAAATACACTGCATAATACTAATTTCATGTCTTTTCAAGGGTAGAATCACATACTATAGGTGCCCAGATATCCTTGCTATAATTCAACAGAAGATGAAAAGAAACGGAAAAAAAACCACCACCACTACCTCACTCATCTGAAGTAGTTTTCAATTCATCTATTCGTGAGTTAGATATCTTCACAATCGCCTCGTATAAATGTGAAATTTTTATGGAATCGCAAAATGTATCTCTTCATGTCCATGGCCCTCTTCGGTCGCCACCTGCGTCGACTAGAAACAGGTCCTCTGACAAAACCCGGACCGTACCAAAGGTATCTTCGCAGTTTTTTTTTATGCCTCTTGATTATGTTACTGGCACAGGTAGCTCCTCCCGGGGGCTGTAGCATTATCGTGGTCTTGCCGTTGGAATTTCGCCCCCTTATCGGCCGCAAACCCCTTCGCAGCCCCCTCTTTTTTTTTTCAACTAGCGATTTGTCTCGTCAAACAAGACACATCTTTATGCGTGGATCTGGTTAAAAAAAAAAAAAAATGCACGCGAGGAATGCCGCCACTCCGGTCGAAATTAAGAAACCAAAATGGTGGATGGGATGAACATTGAAAGCCATGGGAATAAATATAAAAAACAACTACATCAAGCAGGCCTTTGAGTGGACCCAGCACCCCTTTTTTTGAGGTAGAAGCACTCCATCTCATGATCCGAAAATTAAATGGTGCAAAATCATAACGTCGTAAGTGCCCGAGGCATTGTAGAGTGAAAATTGACTGTTGCTACCAGTACAACGCAATGCCAATGTGAAACATCACTTCGTAGCAGAAAATACTTTTGTAAACATGTTTTAATAGCGAGTTTTAAAACCTGGACGTCAAAATGATGGAAATGATGACATTAATGCACTGCTACCCTACTTGCCACGAGAACAGAATGTGTTTTCAACGTTCATTGAGGGGTGCAGAGAAATAATGTCTAACTCAAACAGTTTTATTTGGTAACACCTTATTTGTCGCAGTGATTTCTGGGCGCTAAGAAGAATGGAGACTGTTAAATTGAAATCAACGTGTTCCGAGTACATCACAGGACGAAGTTAACAGAATTAATGCAGTTTACTCGAAGTTGATAAACTCCATAATCAGTTTTATGTCATTGCTTTCACTTTTCGATCTACATGAACATTACAGAGCACAGAAACGCCTAATATAATTATGAGTCACCCTGTATATTTTCCGCGAAACTATGGCACTTGACACGTTACGATTTGGCACCCTTCGATTGCATTTACAAACAGCATATAGCACGCGTTTGCAGTTACATGTAGGTCTGAATATCCCCAGTCTTTCAACCCAGTCCATGGAATTCCAAGCGATTTGGGTTTTTTTTCCATAAGGGGGTTCTGATCAAATGAACGCAATCAGCTGGCATCCACCTGTCGTACGCTGAAGGTGCCGCATGGCCATTTTGCAGGGGGGGGGGGGAAGGGGGCAGAGAAGGCTGAGGGGGTTCTGGCCGCCGCCGCAGGAATGCGCCAGACGGCACATTACGCGAGGGGAGTTAAGGAGGAGCGGATCAGGGGACGAGGGTGAACATAAAAGCCATGAGAGGAGAGGAGAGAAAAGCCAGGTCAATTACACCGGGAGCGCGAAACCAGGGGCTGCTGCAGCTTGGGGTTTTTTTTTTTTCTTCCTCCCTCTTGCATTCCGAGTGAATTCCTGCATGAGCATTGAAAACACGCACCGGCTGCTAGGGGTCATCTCCCTTGACCTCGGGCCTCCCCTATCGTCACCTCGACCACATCCGACTTTACTAGCCCTGAAAGAGCGATCCTACAATCCTATAACACGGTGACCAGTACAAAAATAAATACATAAAAAAGAACCCATTGAGAAATTTGGCTTTCGCTGCTGCTGACCAGTACGTCTATAGCTTTAGGGAAATTCCTTAATCATCCCCCCCCGCTTTTTTTTTACTGAAGGGGTACTTAGGGTTTTATGTGGCAATCTATATGTTACGCTATTGTATTCGCTAAGGGCCGGTTGTACCAACAAAAAATTAAGCAAAACTCAAGGTAAACCTCTAGTTAACTAAGAAAAAGCATTGCACTACAGTAGGTTAGCAGTTAACCCAGCTAATAGGCAGCTAATACTATGCAATTTTCCCAGAATTCCTATCTGCAACGGGCTTGTGTTAAAAATCCCTATAGTAAAATGGTACAACAAAAACCTATTAATCCTTAGTTGACTCGTGATTTGAGGTAACCCCAGGTTATCTAACCTTTCATATAATCTACGATGGTGCAACCGACAACCCGCTGTAATTGAATATATGCTTGATGAATGATTGGCTTGTGATTAAAGTATATTCTTAAATATTTCATGCACTTTTTAACCATTAACTAATCATGTTTATTTCTTTATCTTGTCTATCTAAATTCATCTTTATACCATCTGTAGATAACCCATGCCATAAGGGCTCAGTTCCCTTAGTGTATTTGTTTCGGTCTCCGTGTCTTTATGCACATTTCCATCTAGCCTATCATGAAAGGGTTCACATCTTCTATCCTAGTTCATGATATTGCCGATGATATCAATTAATGAAGTAACTAGAGAAAAATAACAGTTAAGGATTTATTTATGCACCCTATAATGTGTTGTAATTAAACTAAATGTGGGGTCAAGGTTCTGATAATTATGCAGGCTGCAATTTATCGTGATGTACTGCAGGAAAAGAGCAAACATGTTTTTAGTACCGAATTTCAACGTGAAAAACCAATTATCAAAGAGCAAATATTTATACATATATACTTTTTTCATTAGTCTGACGAATTTTATCACGCCTACAGTGCATAGCCTATATAAACATCAATATATTTTGTAATTTCCTACAATGTCCAATATAACTAAACCAAAGTCATAAAAATGACAATAATAATACCACAATTTAATGACTTCCAGAACTTTTTTTCTAAATGATCCAAACGGTGTTTCAACGCTTTTTAAACAAACTTATTAATTTAGTAATTTAACCCTATTAACCTTGATAGTCTGATAAGAATACACGTAAAACAAATTTCGAAGAGGATATCGGGCTTACAAATCGAGCAACAAAAATCATTTCGGTATTTCTCTTAATTAGCCATCGATGGTGAAACAAAAAAAGCCTCAATAAATGATCGTAAAGCGGACCTCTGGACATTATCAAGAGGTCCGATTCATTGGCAGACCTCAGTTACGACCAGACCACCGTAAAGGCCACTCCTTTCCCTGACCCAGGGGCGAAGGAGCCAGACGAGAGGGCCAAAAGTCAAATTCCTCGCCCCTCTGGTCACCCCGAGAGTGCATTTTGGTGAAAGAAAGTGGAACACGCCCTCGCAGCATTCCAACAATTCGGTTCCCACGTCTTCAGGGGGCCCGTAAGGTTCCGTGATGGGGCATCGCCACCAGACCCCCTCGGGTAGAAGCGCCCCCTGCGTCCGGGAGCGCAGAACTATTGGCCCAGGATAACCAAGCGTGACTGGCACTTGTGGAGTACATGTAATGCCATTGCCACTGGAGAACAACGTCCCGAGGCAGTCCTCCAGGCGACACCAAAGAGTAAACTAGATGTTGGGGGCGAGAGAGAGAGAGAGACATCCTCCTTGGAATGAAGAGGGGCCAATGCTGGTCTCCTCTATCTAAATGCATTTTCTCAGTGGGTTTTTAGTGACCAAATTTTTTTCCCGTTTTCCTTCCTTCCACGAAATACTCATTGTCTATTGATCACAGGGGAGGTGGGAAAGGAAAACTGGATGAAAGACAAAACAACAACAGGAAATGACTTAGCTTATCTTGAAATCCATTTCTTGGATGACAAAGGCCATTCAAGGACAGAAAACAAAATCCCACTGCTAGCGGTTTATTTCGTCAGACCTCGATCAGTCTTCAATTCAGTTCAATACCGTAATTTCAGCAGGAATGTGCTGTGCGGTGGTGGTGCGTGTGGGGAGAGGGGAAAGGGTGTAATCCATCAACCCAATTATTCGTCAATCTCATCATCCTGTTCACTACGGTTGATACGTCCAACAGACCTCCACTATTATTCAATTCAATTCAGTACCCTACTCTCAGCAAGGATTTGCCATGTGGTGGTAAAGGCATGATCCATCAACCCGTGTTATTCTTTTTTGCTATTATTCAACTTGATGATCAACATCATCATAGACAAGCAGAATTTCTGTGGAAGAGAAATCCAACGTCTGATGGCACGCAGGAAATAAGACCAATTGTATGGATCCGAACGTATTGCTCGGATTTCCACAAGTGGGTTTGAATGTGAGGTTCTACCACCCTGGTGGTTTTCTCCACCAAATTAGTTGGCCTATTCCCTATTCATGCATCCGAGTCTCCTTCGAGGAAACGCTCTCATCTTGCTAGTATTTTAACTGGAGACGAATCTAGTGCAGAGCTGCACTAGATTTGTCACCAGTTGGCATATATCCATAGACCAATAGTATGGATCCGAGTTGGTTATTGGAATACTTAAAACGCTGAAAACAAAAATCCTCATTAGTCAGCACCGACCGATATCCCTGCTTACCTGGATCCTCTGCTCGCCGACGGAGAACCCGAGCGCGACAGTGCCAGTGCCGGCCTTCTCCTCGATCTTCACCACGGTGCTGGAGTCGATCTGCAGGTCGGAGCTGTCCTCGGCGCTCTTCACGAAGTCCTCTGTGCGCAGCTCCTCCACGCACCGCAGATCGCCGCTGGCCAGCTGGATGATGGAGCCCTTGACGAAGTGAGCCGGGTAGTGTGGCTGCAGGACTGCGACAGGAGGCTTAACCTTTGGGGCCTCTGCTTCAAATTCAGTGGCTTCAGGTTGCGGTGAGGACCGCGACCGCTTGGATGCCGATCCAGGCCTACCGTCAACTTCGCTATTGGTAGAATCTCGCGCGCAAGTCCTTTCTGGACCTGGACCCGGTCCCAGGCCTAGACCAGGACCAGCCGGCCTCACCAGGATCCGGTGCTTCAGGCTGCCTTCCTTGCCGCAGGGGAAGCAGCAGTAGGGCGACGGCGGGGGCGAGCCCGGCCCCGGCTCGCGGTACTTCGTGTGCGGCGATGGCACAGAGTCCGGCGGAGACGCGGATGACCGTTCCGAAGTTCCGGCCGGGACCAGGCCGGGTGGGCTTCCGAAGATCGGTACCGTAGCCGATGGGGACTTATTGTAAGGCAGTGGAGGAGGATAGAGTCCGAATTGTCCTGCACTGGATTGGCTGGGCACAGTGGGCGGTGCCGAGAAGATGGGGGTGGGTCTGGGAGGGGGCGGGGCTCCACCCATGCTGGCCAGCACGGCCGAGTAGGACTCGATCTGCAGGTAGTGTCGGGC
>JAQIXS010001719.1:0-27435 GCA_034700785.1 Rossiulus vilnensis | reverse complement strand
TTAATGGACATGTATGTGTTTTTTCATACATGGCTAAATCCTAAATTGGCTACAAATGGAGCTGTGTGGGCATATGTGTCCGTTTATTTTCATATATGACCATACATATCCTTAGATTACATATGTGGGTAAATCTGAAATTTGCCACAAATGGAAGTACAGTTGTCTATGGCCATAAATGACCGTACATACCCAAATAATGTATCACATTTTCTATATGTTGCTATGCACATGGATTTGTTAAAAATTAACATGGATAACAATGTCCATATATGGTCAAAGGTGGTCTTGGACATGGCCATGTATGCAACCAAATATAGCTTTAGTTAAATGTTGCCATGTCAATATATGTCCAAATGGTCAGGAATGTTACACATAATCCCATATATAGCTTTATTCAACTTTTCCAACCGAGATTCTTCAACAAAACAACATGACATCTAAATACTTTGCTGTAATTAATATTTTTTGGAGATTATAATCCATTGCTTGTGGAAAGTCAGAAAAATACATTATTAGTGATCTATATAGGTTTTCAAAAACAAAATACTAATCCAGGTTTTGTAGGAAAAAAATGTGCTTGTATACATACACTTTGTTATTAATATTTCGAAAAAATGTACTGAATGGATTTTGTTAGTTTTCTCAAACATTAAGGAGTTTTGGCATTTAATCAATTAATATTCTTGTTTTCTTAAAAAAGATTGTTTAGAAACGTGAGCTTAAAATGCATGATTTGTGATGTATAGGCAGTTTTTGGCATTCGGTCAATAAATAATTTTTGAAAAGAAACAATGTGCTGATGTGTACTCCAAATTCCGTGATTTGTGATACCTTGGGTTTTGAAAAATTAGGCTTGTGACGTTCCTTAAATATTCTTATGCAGGCATCTAGGTATTTTTTGCGTTCCATTCAATAATTTAAATATCTGTTTTCGAAAAAAAATTGCCTGCAGCGCTTATTTGATAAATATTTCTTTGGAGCCATCTATTTTAATTTCATCGGTCAATAATTTAAAAAAACGTTATTTTAGAGAAAGTACTATAAAATCCATTATTTGAGGTATTTAGGTTTTTCGAAGACATTTGCGTGTGACGTTCGTGTAATATTTTTATGGAAAATGTGGATAGTTTTTGGCATTCTTTCAATTATTAATTTTTGAAAAGAAATTTAATGCTGATATGTACTCAAAAATCCATGATATGTCATACGTATTTTTTTTAAAACAATTGCCTGCGACGTTCATTCAATATTGTTATGCAGCATCTAAGTATTTTTTTGGCATTTAATCGATTTGATATATTTTGGCATTACATCAAATATACAAATGTTCTGTGAAATCTATGATGTTTCAGATCTTTTTTTATAAAAAAATTGCCTACTGCCTTTATTTTATTGAATCGATTAGCTTTTCTAATATCCATCAATCATTAATTTTAAAAAAATATAGGCCTATAATTTTTTTAAAGAAATACACCACAAAAATCCATTATTTGCGGAAAATAAATTTTAGAAAAATTGTGTCAGCAGGGTTATTAAACTCCATTTTTTAACCAATTTCGTGTACACATCTAGGCTCAAATTCACGGTTTGTGCTCTCGTTTTTCAGATATTTTGACAAAAATGACCTAAATCGGTGCTGAGACCGAGCAGACTTATTTTCCAAAATATATGCAAAATATCGACACCGAGCTTTTTTGCGATGACCATTGGACACGTTTTATGACCAGGGCAGTCGCCGAAGTCTTTTGGATGTCAGCCCTCGGGTTAAATCCACGGTTAAAATCCACCATAAAAATGGCGTCATTCGAACTATATTCGGACCTGGCAGTTAAAGGGACTATAAACGGAAGTGTCCCCAGAGAACCAGAAGATGGAAATGCCTGAGGCCACCAAATGGGCTGGTCAATTTGACAGTGGTAGTCGTTAATCCGTTAACAGGCTGCGTCTCCAAAGGACCAGGGCACGGGCTCGGACTGGACTATTGATAACACTGAGGGAAGTTAGGATGGGGGAAAGACCCTACTATCCTGGAAGCAAACATCTTAGTGAGATTTGAGTCACCTGCCCACATAGGAAAAAAAATTATATAATATATTATAAATATATGCATATACATGTTTTATAACATGTTATATATTACATGTATAATGAAAAATGAATTGGTAATACACTTTAAGAATATATTTTATTTAAGCAATATATATTGAAAACAAGGTATGAACTGCATTGTTCACTAATTTCTACTTTTTATAATTAATTTTAAAAAAAACTCGCTACCGGATTATTTATATGATATGTATTTACATAAAGTATACAGCATTCAGATAGCCTGCTGGTTAGAAAACTCAACTCAAGTATTAGGTCCTGAGTTCGATTCATGCAAAAATTTTCTTTTTTTAAATTCAGATATATGTTGCATATATTTATAATATAGTTCATATTTGAAATTCGACTAATTTTGGTTTATTCTCGATAGATGGGTGCTGTGCCAACAAAGAGCACGTTTTGCAACCTTTAACTTGGTTTGAACGTTTTCTGTCTGAACGCTTATGCCGAGATGCATACAATTCAGCGTTTAAAACTGTTCGACGTTAACCGGATTCGAACCCAGAACCGCCCCGGAGTTGCGGAGAAGAGCGCTCAAACTTGCACCAATGGTGAGAAAGGGCGCTGCAGGCATGAAGTGCGATTGCGCTAGCATTTGGGATACGCGCAGCCGGAACGAAGTCTTTTTAAGGTCAAAATTATGACACTATAGAGTTCGTTTTATAGCGGATGTCTCTCGTTTGCATCTAAAGCTACCAATAATCCGTTTTTTAAATGGCAAAAAACGGCCGAAAAGGCAGGATTGTCCAAATTCTGGAGCTGACTATCTAGACTAGCTGGAGATGGCGATGGGCTGGTCTCCTGGCAACGTTGGGATTAATTAGAACCGCCCTCGTTATATTTTCATGCACGTTTTGATATTCTTGAACCTCCAGTCATGGTCTTTGGAATTGGATTTTTGCACGCTGGCAGGGAACAAAGGACACCTTTGCTTAGCTTCATTTGGAAAATGCCAGCAGTGAGGGAAATTACTCCATGTTGGCATTGTTTTTTGGCTACTGACGTGGAAGAAGGAGTACTGAATCAATAACCAGCATGAGCCATGCGAAAGTTTCTTTAGCAATGCCAACTTGGGAAGTCATGGCGCCCACCTCCAGTCACCACCATTTACCCCGCATTGGCAGTCACTGTTGCACGTACACACGTTGCGAGTCACGGTTACCGTGGCATAATTATTGATCAGGGCTTTTTGTCTGGGTGCTGCCAGGCAAGATATGAATTTCGGATTAGAATTGCACGCCATTTCATGCTTGAGTTCGCCAAGAGCGAGCAAAAAGAGGGCCTCCATTATGACGACCGACTCTGGTTGTTCGCGGGTAATCTCGAGGAAATCGTAATGATTCCCAAGTTACATGAATGACTAATTTGTAATTGGTTGCAGTTAGTTTCCTATCTTCAGATGTCGTTTGGTGGTTTTTGTTGAGGTTTATGGTCTATCCTCTATCACTGAATGCTGCTTGCACTGAAGCAAGATGCTATCGCTGTTTCAAGTCATTTTCCACAAGCCACCAGCTTTAAAATATAACAGTAAGCTGATATTTATCTTGATGATTACTCTGAGCTCGTTCGCTGGAGTGAAAATCTATCACCACGGGTCATTAGGATGTCATTGATGTTGTCATGTGCTCCCAATAATTTGATAACGAAAATAGCTGTTGGCGTCACCAATTAATCGCACTGTTCTAGATCCGAGTGCCCAATATACTTCAGTGACTTTTAAAGCGAGGGCTTTGGCAAAAGTGCAGGTTTTCAAAATTAAACGTGCATTAGGCGGCCGATTAAATATTTTGGCTGTCTGCATCACTGTGTCGCATGCTTTAGGTTTCATTTAAGGTTCCGTAAAAGCCTTCAAGGATATAGATAAATTTGACTGGTCAATAAGGTGTTGCAGAAGATTGTTGATGTGTGTTTATAATGATTTAATGTTACTGTTTGAGGGCCACACAGTGATGCTCGGTTAGCATTTAGCTGAATTATGAGTAGTAAAGGTCAGCCATCTGTCTTTTGTGGGTGGTGTATTTATTTGATGTCACCACATTCTAGCCCTAAGCACCCGCCCCTTTTTAAATTAGGGCAATCCCTCACTATCAGCTGAGATTAGCCATTATACTAAAGGTTGATGTCCCAGAGGTTTAAAAAACATTACAGCATTTCTTAACTAAGGATCATGAAATATTTCTTTGTGAGAATATGGCCCACACTCTGACAGAGCAAAACACACCTGGACAGGACTTTCTTGACCACGGGTATTTTAATGGGGTAATGCTTAAGAAAGTGCTAAGAAATTAAATGAAAGTATTGATTGAAATATCCCGAGCGTTATGCATTAATTCCAGGTTTAAATGTAGAAATGTGTCGAGATAAATTGTCACGTTTCAAGTGCATTATTATGAAGCATCACATGCCGTATTTTTTTGCAAGAGCATAATAATGACAGAATGGCTGGCAAAGAGTAGAGTATATCAGCGTTTACTAAATACCTATGCTGAATTTAGGTCGCATTCAATGTTTACATACGTATCGGAAGCTGCCGAAATGAACAGGCGCCCTAGGACTTTTTATCTAATGCAAATCAGGCATAAGTCAATACTGAAGTAAAGCACTTAATGATTTTTTTCATGAAAATATAATGCAAGTAGAATGAAGAATGTTTTAGTTGCGGGAAGGAGAGTATGGTCTGTATTTTATCCTTACTCAAGACAGGGTCTTTTAGCTCAATTTAACTTTGACTTCCTTTGGGGCATTGTTATTGTTCTTTTTTCAGAGTTTCTCGTTATTGATTTCCCTTGTTGCCTATTCGGATGAATAGTGTCTTAGTCTTACTGATTTCAGCTGGTTTTGTTCGCTGTCTTTCGCAGTACCAACCGTTGCTTTAAATCGTACTTTGCCTTTGATTCCCTTAACCAAAACGAGAAGCCTTGTTGAACATATGGCAGTTTAAACAAGTAACTAAGACTTGGTGGGCTTCGGAATTCCTTGTCATTAAAACGTCTTTGTTTAGAAAAAGAGAGAAAGCGTAACTTGAAGCTTATAATAATAATAATAAATTTGTTCATTTCATCTATAAAGAAATATGAAGTCAAAGTGGAAAATGCAACTCTTAATACAGTCCCTTTATAACGAGATAATGATACATATTCCTCAATTCCGATCATATTCCAATAGTGTACATACAAAAACGGCATTGACCTTACACAGTGTCAACATAATTACTAAGAATCTTTGCTAAGATGGGCCTTCACGCCTATTTGGGAACTCATACTTGTCAGAGATGTTAAAAAAACGTGTTTTCAAAAGTCAATGCTTTGGAAACATTCTACATTTACGTATCATGCATGTTGCTGATGTGCACATTAGCATTGCAGCTGTGTTTTTTTAGTCTGAGTTATTCAATTGCATGTCTTTAATTAATTTTTTACTGAGTGGTTCTGTCGTTTTTGTCATATCCATAATCAAGATCCATAATGACGAATAGGGATCTTCAGATTATTTTTGGCAAAAACACTGATGCGAATGAATAAATTACCTCGTGTTTGTCTAAGGCAGTCTTGGCGAGTATCTCTAATGGATTTTTTCGATTATCCTCCTGGCTATTGCAATCTTTTCAAATTTATTACTACGTCTGGTAATAGTATTTGGCGATGCTGCAATCCTCAAAAAACAAACAGTTGTTCTGAGCGGCAAGTGCATTTCTTTGTATTCGATTGTCAATAGATCTTCAATTGGAGGAAACAACTTTGTTATTTTTGCTGAATGTCTCAGTGAATAAAAGCCGCTCTAGATACGGTTGGGGTAGCAATTCATCATTTCTAAAATGTGTGAGGTGGTGAGCGCCATTTAATGATTATTTATTGTTCGAGAGGCATATTGATAGCCTGTCAAGCTCACTGATGACCTATAAAAGCTAAATTTGAAACATATCTTACACTTGACAACATTTCTATTGGGGGTTTCAATTGCTCTCAGTCGGGAAATGTAGCCATAAAAGTAGATTCATAGGAACTTAACTGACGCGAGTTTCACTGGACATTTCTAGCAGTGAATAAAAACTGAAAAATTCCTTTCTATTGATCTTTGTATGTTGTGTTGGCTGTATTGCATGGTTTCTTGACCAGTTGTTTTAATAGGTAAAGGTGAAAACCATGCAGAGGTAAAGTGGCACCTTGAAGCTTACTGGGGCCATGATCCATGGTGAGTGGTCAGCAAAACCTGTTTGGTCCAGCTACCTTTTTTGGCATTTCGACTCTCATCCCATAAGTCAAGCTGCTTCAAAGTGCAAGCATAAGTGGGTTATAAACTCCATATAAGGCTAAATATATTCTACGAGACCAATGTATGAGGTGTATGAGGTTGGTCAGTTGACCCAGGTTTGCTGGTTGATATGCTGGATTGGTCAGGCACTCAGAATGGTTGACAGTTTAGAATGATGGGATGGATTGTTTGGCTGGTTTGCAGATCTGAGCACAAAATATTAAAGGAACAAGTCTGCTGTCCTTGCACTGAGCTGGGTTTATCTTCAGTCAGAAAGGCTGTAGTCTTGCAGGAAGATGTAGACTGGAAGCTGTGAGATAACTCGGATTTAGATAGCGTTAAAAAGGTTTCTGAAGAAAAACCCATCAAGCTGAAGTGGTGTTTTATATGATCACTTTGGCCTTGAGCCTCGGATGACTTCTGCAAAAATCTATTAAACTTGATGTACTGTCCGTCTTTCCCGTCGTGAGGATTTCGGTGCTGGAAGACCCCTGCCAAGAGCTATTGATCGATGCAAGGATATCCTCTTAAATAAGACATGCTCTCAAGAAGGGCTTCATGTTTGGAGAATCAAAAAACCTTGCATTATGATTTTAAAAACGGTGTGCTAAAAACCTTTCCTACTGACGAGGTTATGACGGCAGAGATTGCTTGCAAGGAACATGACACTTCAAGGGATGCATTTAGTGCATGTCTTTATGATGATCATCACGCGATTCTGCCATAACGGCTTCACACTTTCACAGGAAATCTACTGTCAGAGTTAACAGTTGGTCCTTAATTACCAAACATTGCCACAGAACGGCTTGTTGAAAAAACATGTCTTGATGCTAATTGCCTGACAGATAAACAACTCTACAACCTTTGTTAACTCGTGGTTATCTTAGTTAGTCTACCCTGGCATGTACAGTATGACTTATTCGATATATGACTATCAGACCATAAATTGGTCACAAATGAACCCTACTGTATATGGCCATTTATAATCGTACATATATATATGCCCATGCAAATCCATGTTTTAACGTAATGACATGTAAATACATTTGGCTAGGGAAACTGAAGAACAATGAGATTACAGAGAGTTAGCGATTACTTGTACGAGAACATTAACGAAACAAGAACTAAAAAATAAAAGTCAGATCTCCCGATAATCTCTTCATTCGTTTGATAATTCAATTTTTGTCAAGAAAAAAAATGAAAGTTCTCATGACAAAAATTGAATTATCGTACGAATGAAGAGATTATCGGATAATTTGATCTGATATAAACGTCCATTTTCTAACTTCTCGTTTCGTGGTTTTCTCGTTTGAGTAATCGCTAAATCTTTAATGTCTTTAGTAGTAAATCTAATACAATACAAATAAATACTGTATACAGTACAAGTTAGATCGCAGTTTCATTGCGATGTCGGAATTAGAAGATACATGTATTTATGATGAGTATTAAGTGATTAGGAGCACTCATACCTCGCTATACGGCCACTCTTTTATGTTGAGTTTCAGTAAACTGCCTTTTTTACGTCCTATGATGCTTCATTAAGCAGCCAAAATAATGAAATAAGATTATTTTCTGTCATAAATACATGACATATATCGTGACATAAAGTCACCAAAGTGGAGACAAAAAGTGACACAAATGGTCACTTTAGTCACAAATTTTAATGGTGGAACCCTGAGCATCCACTTCTTTAGAAATAAGCTTTTTAAAATAGATAATTTTTCTGATGGATTACAGTTAATTTGTTATTTTGGTAGCTAACTACAGTGAAAGCCAAGGCCAGCAATGCTGTCAGGCGAATCTTCAGGCTGTTCAGAATTTTTTGTTGTAGGCCTAAGCGTTTTCATTTTTCAATTTTGTGTTGCTCCTTTATAACCAATGTAATGGAACATATTAGTTTATGTGTCAAACAAAATATAAGTGCATGCATGTCAGCCAACAATGTATCATTATACAACATTTCCCTTTACAGTCAACTTTCCAGGAACCTTACTCGGCCGTAAAACGAGGTATGAGTGTATCTCCATACCTAATTCTCTTAAGTAACGTGGCGCCATGTATGGTTTCTTTAAGTTATGCAATATTTACCAAATATGGGCAAGTATGCAGCCATGTATGGATTTAGCTTATAAAGTCATGTGTCACATTTTCTATAAGTGGTCATATATATGTGGCCATTATCTCTGTCATTCGTTAAAGTCGCCATACACTTGCATGTATAGATGGTCAAATGCAATTTTACACCTGAAAAACATGCCATTACTGTTAGATGCTTGATGTGCTAGTTGCCTGTCAGAAACACAGTTAAACAACCTTGACTATCTAGGTGAAATCTGTGTTTAGTGGTTAGTATAGCATTGATCATGCTGTGGACGTCAGAATCAAATTAAGGCCTAGGCCATTGCAGAAATCTTGAATAAATTGCTTTTCAAAAACACAACTTTGTGGAGATCCTATGCATGGGGCTGTGCAGTAAACTAACAGTAACATGCAGTACCAAAGGCTTCCAAGTATTTTCCTTTGCCTTGCTGAACCAGAATCAGAATATGTGAGCTGTCAGCCATAGTTGTCAGGGGAACAATTAGCTTGGGTGGCACTTGTCAAGTTTCGTTTTGCTTTCCAGACAATAAAAAAACGAAAAATTTTCAATGGCTGAATTCTGACATTTATCGCATCTTCAAACTTGTACAGTTCTCGTTGTGCACCCTCATCAGTTAATTGGCTGGGGTTTTTTTGCGGAACTGATCGACGTCCAAAGTTGACGTAGTTTTCGGCATCAGGCTTTGTTGGTTTTTCTTCAGGAAGCACAATCAGGAATGATTAATGAGCCGTGACATGGGCTGGAGTTCGCATATATTCGTTTTTCAACCAACAGCAATTAGCAGTGCTACTGGCATGCTATGGTAATTGGAATCCGCTGGAGGCACCCATGGATATCGATTTTTCAAACCGAACCGTTTGTTGGCCCTGGCCGATTTATGAAATCAATTAACACGCTGGGTTTGACGCCATAAAGCTTGCAGTGACAACGTTTTCGAGAAGATACAGTGGCAGAGCTGCTTTTATAGTTAATTAATTTCCGCAGGCTTGCAGAACCCAGCCGGCATATGGCCAGATAAGATGCCAGGCTCTGATTTGGCCTCCAGAAGCCTGCAAGGATGAGTTATTGGACACTGGCGCAGCACTTCTGAAGCGAGATAGCAGGAAGTTGCTAATGGACAAAGATGGCTGTATGGGACAGAGATTGCTGTATCTTGACCAGATATCAGCTAGGGTGGCTGTCGTCGTTGTTCGGCAGTGGCAGGGTTCGTGTTGGGGCATTAGAAGTTATTGATGCATATGTAATAAAAACCGAAACTACCGAGATGGTATGACAGTCAGTCTGTCACATTGATATTTTTTGATGAACTTCTTTGCAGTCACTGTGACCAAGGGCCCATCTGTAATAGCATTTGATGTGTTACATTGCTGCTTTGGGTGAACTTCTACCATACCGCCTGTGCAGCATAATGTAGGAATGTAGGTTCCAATATTATTGGTTGTGAATTACAAGGGCTTATCTGTAGCAGTTGAAATCTGTTCCATTGCTCTTTTGGATGTCCTGCTTTGCAGCGATTGCCACAAACCTGGTTCAATCTCGTGCAGTCATACAGTTAAAATCCATTTCATTGCTGTTTTGGTTGTCCTTCTTTGCAGTGAAAATTATAAAAAGGACCCATCTCTTGCAGTCAATTTCATTTCTTGTTTTGGTTAACCTTCTTTGCAGTGATTGTTATAAATAAGGACCCTTTCTGACAGTCAAAATCTGTTTCATTGCTGTGCCTCAATTGCTCTTCCTTGCATTGATTGTGATATGAACAAAACGTGTTATGCAGATGACGTTATTTTTGTGTGCTTACTCGTACTTGCCCCAGAAAATAGCGTTATGAATGCAAGTATTTAGGGCATGTCATACACGTTTTGAAATTGCAAGTCCTGACAATGACATGTAATGCTCGTCAGCTTGAAAAGATGATGCATCTTTAAAGCGAGAAGTTCTAAACATGGTCAGCAGAGTGTTTTGCACAGTTATCTGTTAGTTGTTGGATTCGATCTGCAATGATATTGGTGCTTGTTCATGATGTGCCGTAACCTCAATGTTCCGGTTGACCACTTCCGATGCATGCATCAGAAGCTTTTTGGACATGCAAAGTCGAAGCATCTTTCTTTCCTTGGCTGTTTTTCACTGATATGCCTACTGTTCGGTGTGTCCAAATCAAGCATTTCGGACCAATGGCGTTATGATAGAAACAGCGCAAATCGATGGCGGGGATGACCAGCGCCTCGCAGATGCAACTAATTGCAATCCTGACAACTTGTCAGCAGTGATTCTCCAGGCGTCTGCTTTGTCTCCCTATTAACCTCTTCACACTACGATGGACAATTGCGCTTTTCATCGCTTTCATTTGTCAGCTGCTCTTCCCAAGGCGACATGAGCAAGCAATGTGCTCAAATCTCTAAACTTAATTAAGTTAGCTGCTTTTTGCAAGGCGAACTTGGAAGCCCGAGAGATTTGTGAGGTGCAAAAGGGAGATTCCAACGCCGTCTGGTGCTTTTCGCAGCTAGTGATGGAATTCCTTAATTGTCTCTGTAGTGGCCATTAAGCGTTCATTTGTCAGCTATTTCTTAATCTTATCTCTGTTCTTGGACACAAAAAAAGTGAAGTTATATTTGTGTAATGGGAATAACTCATGGGACTGTGGGAGAATGACTGAAAAGTGTGCGATAATTGGTGAAAGTTTATGCATGGTTCGTGAAACAAACATGCTTAGAGTTAGTGTATACTTTTGTCAAAAGGTGACCCAGTATAGTATTTGAAACTAAATTTAAAATATCAAGATTGTTTAAAGCCGAGAATCAAGATTGGACCCTGTGTTTGAAAACTAAATCAAGATTTAATGATTTATACATTAAAATGCCTTTTACAGATAAAACACATTTTTGCAGAGTGCATTTTGTGCTAAGTAGATGAACATTTCATCAAGTTTATAAAACCGAGTAGATCTGATAAAATCTCTAAAACCAAGAAGCTCACGATTTCATTTAGTACAAAGTAGTTAAGCCAATTATGTTAACGTTTGATCTACAGTGTACATGTACATGTAGTTCAATTTATTTAAAGGTAAATAAATCAAGATGTAGGCCTATGCTGTACAAGCCAAGTAGATCAAGATTTTCTCAGTACAATGTCTTTATAACCTAAGCAGACCGAGGTTTTCATTACGTGAAGTGCATTGTAAGTCAAGTACAACAGATTTTTCCAGTACAGGGCATTTTAAGTCAACTATAACAGATTTTTCGAGTACAGGGCATTTGAAGTCTAGTAGACTGGGATATTTCTAGAACAATGCATTTCAAGCCAAGTAGATAAAGATTTGATCAAATATTTAACCACCAATCATAGAATAAGAAATGATCCAGCCAAATAGGTAAGTTTTATCCTGCATTTGAAACTGAGTAGATGAACGTTTGATCAGTTGGTGCTGTATAAGTACTGACTCATTTGATCAGTTTATTTATTGATTAGAAGGCCTACATTAGTACATCAACTTTTTCCGCCAATGATCCTCTTTGCAACTTCATAACTCTGCTTGCATTCGAAAGATAGTTTGTGTGTATTCAGCTTTGATTATTGATAGGCAAGCGAAACAAACAGAAGTAAACTTTTGAACCTGCATGAAAATTGCATGAAAACAACGAAGCCATGCTCTTGGAAGCTTTGTTTACCTCATCTCATACAAAATCCATCGATGTCGACTTTGTAGACAACTGCGGTTTTGAAAGTACATAACGTTACTCGTTTCATCTATGCAGAGTTTCTTGGTTTTTTTTCTTTGAAACTTGAGAAACAAAGCCGAAATGTGCTTCTGGTAGATGGCCACGTATCCATTGCTCGGATTGCTTAGGGTACGTGTTGTTGTCTAGCCGCCATTTTGCTTTTCAGGCATTGTGCCCTCAAACCCTTTCAACCAAGAAACCAACTTGGAGCATTTAGGCCTTCCTTAATTTGAAGACAGCATTGCTTACTCCTCTATTGATGCATAGGCCTAGATGGCGACAATAATGCTAATTCTTTAGTTATGCATAGCCTATATGGAGACATCATTGCTTCTGAATGAAGCCATGCTTTGCTTTGTTTATCTTAGACAAAGATTCATTGAAATCAACTCTGGTAGACTTTGCTTTTTTGTAACAACAAAAGTTACTTATTTTTGTCTTAAATTTGTCTTAAATATCTTTTTGTTTTAAAGTTCATTTAAGACTTGAAGAACAATGCCAAAACGTGCTTTAAGTCGACATCCACGTATCCAAAGCTCCATTTACTTAGAGCTCTGTGGGCGCAGTTATGCTGTTCAGCCATTGCTTACTTCATTGTTGATGCAGATATGGAGACAGCATTGCTTACTTCTTTGTTGATGCGTATATGGAGACATCAATGTTTAATCTTTAGTTGATGCATATATGGAGGCATTGCCTCTAAATAAAGCCATGTTTTGCTTTGTTTATCTCAGGCAAAGATCCATCGGAATCGACTTTTGTAGACAACTGCTTTTTTGTAATAACAAAAGTTACTTATTTTTTGTCAATGTCAGATTTCTTAAATTATCTAAAAAACTTTAAAAACAATGCCAAAACGTGGTTTAGATAGACAGCCACGTATCCATAGCTTGTAGCTCTTGGAGCACCTATCACTTTCTGTGCGCCATTTTGCTTCACAGACATTGCATCTCTTAAACTACCCCGACCAAGGTGAACCAACCGACCAGCTTGGAACATGCTTCTATGGAGACATCAGCGCCCACACCTTTGTTGATGCATATTCAGAGACATCATTGCTTCTGCATAAACAAGTTGTTGACTTATGTATGACAATGTAAATAGAAGACATATCGCTGCAGAAAAACGTCGTGGGTGGGAGTGCTGAACAGACCAGAAGTTAATGTAGCAAACAAAGGCATGGATTGAATGCCGCTCATAATGACGTGTCCCTGATGTAAGACTTTCATGGTTGGGAGCGTGCTTTGTCGAAAAAAACACAAGAGGAAATGCATTACGCCGAAGAATTCTAACCAGCGAGACTGAAATAGCTGCAGTGAGTACATTCTTTTTTGGCATCCATTAGGATTTAAAAATTCTATAAGCTTTGAGATGCGCGCTGCAGTTTCCGCACAGTTGGCTTCTGTGCCTCTCAGGAACGTGCATGCGATTAATGCCTTAATGTGGATGGAGCCTGCTAAGCCTCGTGGAGTCTGAGGCTTCCAAAGAAAAGCTGGTGGAAAAAACGTGGCAATTAAATAGTGGAGGCAGGCTGGATTAGATGGAAATGGAGCTCCGAAACGAGCAGATGTAGTGTGGAGAAACTTGTGCGAAGATTGTGCCCAACAACCAATGGGCTGCCTACATCTCAGTGAACCCCATGGCGAATGGATTTCTTGGATTTGCCATGCTGGTAACTCTGCTTGGAAGTGTTGTTCGCAATGTGATTTGCTACAGGGTAAATGTGATGAACACCACCAACTGCTGTCAACCAACTGACATTTATAGAACCTCCAAAAAGGATACTTGGAGTAGGTGGCTTCCTGAAGATGTGCCTGTGCAATTGCGCTCATCGAATTAACTCTCATGGGCATCTGTTCTAAGCTGTTTTTTTTAAAATTTGCATTGGGCAACTCTATTTACAAAGTACCGGTACCACGTTTATTACTTGAAGAAAGCTAGTAGAAAGAGATGCATTATTGAGAGGTAAGCTCCAATCTAGGACTTCATGGTTTACTTTTCTGGTGATGTGATGGATTTGATACACATAAAATATTTCTAATAAATGTGAGACAGGTTTTGAAAACCTTTTTTCTTAAATTTTCATTGGTAGCACTATTTACCAAGTACCACTATTATTGCATGAAGAAGGAAAGAAATAATTTATGCAGTGCGGAACCTCTACTGATATTGTAAAGCTTATGACCTGTTTTGGCATAGAGGTAGTTCTTTAAAAGGTTTTTGAAGACAACTTAAGTTATTATCACCCTGTACAGTAATGATGCCATTGACATCTTGCTTACATTTTTTTTGAATAATCATGCTCTGCTTTTATTTAACTGCTAATATACAATTAACACTTAATTAGTCCTTCGTTTACAAGTCAAACTTTACCTAAAATTGCTCAAGTAAATATTGTAATAGGACTTTTTTCGATTACAAAGAAGCAAATGATGAGGTTAAGGGGATATTCTGAAAAGTGTAATCTTTATTCACAACATAACTCCTGAGTCCTTGGAAATTTTTTGCAGTGGTTCACAATAGCCCTTGTTTTGACAATGCTAGACCTGCTTTTATACGGTGCGTTTCTACGTGGCTTTCTTACCATATATGTTCTTTGGAAATGGTAATGGATGTTGATATTTAGCGAATGTTGACAATAGATTTGCCTCCTATTCAGCCAGTACCTTTATTATGCAATGGTGGTCCTTACCTCAGTCTACTCGACAGAAAGATGTTTAACCTTAATTTCCTGGATGGTTGGTTGTGTGCATTGATGCAAGCTTCTCTTCCTGAAGAACACCAAGTATACGGACCACTCTATAAAGCAGAAATCATGACTTGTTCAGTTTGGGGAGGAAATTGAAAATCTTGATGAAAGTTACTTTGTTGCCTGTCGCCCGTCAAGCAATTTTGTCTTACATAGGCTGCTAAGCTGCTGTAAGCAATTTGTAAGATACTTTCTTTTATAAATTGAAGAAGAACAACAACAAAGAAAGAAGGGCATGACCCTTATAGTTTAAAGAACGTAATTAAATACGATTGAATGTGGTATTTGAGATTATAGAATACGTCTATTAGATAAATGTATTGTTTGTTGCATCTGATAGTATAGGTGGAACTATGTTAATGGGGATTAGGTTAGTATTTTGCTAAAATATTTGGATCTCAGCTCCAAAGTGCACCTGAAGTTGGCCCTTACAGGAGTAAAATTGTTAAGCCTACATCCAAATATGATCGTTACTCCAAACTGTCATAACACGAAATGAAATGAGAATGAAACGAAAAAAACTGATGCGTCATTTATGCGTTCATGGAGACAACACCTTATAAATCCTTAATCAAACAAAATATGAAATTTACATTGTTTTGCTGTACATATAATCATGGTGAATCGGTTTGTGTAACGTTATGGAGCACAACTTTGTATGCACGACATTTTTTTTAGAAATTGTTAGTATAGTTTTAGATATCTTCAATCAAACAAAAATGAAATAAATGTCATTTCAGTTAATCTCAAATTATTTAAGGTGCATCCATGTTGCAATGTAAATATTTAGAAAGTCAAAATAGGCTTGTTCCAGCAAAATGCTGTGTAAATACATGCATAAACCGCTGACAGGCAATAACTGGCATTGACACCGGGTGTCAGAAACGTCCTACGCTTTATGGAGATTCTAAAAATAACACAATTAACACATAAATCCCCTACCTTTGTTCTTTATTGGTTCTTGGCTTTCTTTGTGGAGGAATAATAAATCTGATTGCTAAGCATTAGCTGGAAAATGGTTAGTGACATGCCTGCTGCTTATGTGAGACCCCATCACCGAAGCACTGGGCCTTTCAGGGGTCTGGTCAAATTGAGCTTAGAAGACAGGAAAGGACAAAGAAAAAACATACAGAGAGTGGGTATTCTCCTACATTCAGTCTGGAGTGTACTGAAAATAGTTTTGCAACCAAAACAAAATCTATTACATTAACATACTGGGGTTATATGAAAGAAATAACCATCATTGCGAAGTAGTTTGGTAGTTTAAACTATTTGGATATGTTTGCAATGCCAACTGGGCCCCCATATGAACGTTTCAGCAGAAAGAAATATGCATCAAAATGAGGTTTTTATGCAAACATTGGTATGCCTAATAATGCAAGAAAGTTTGCATAATTGGCTAACCATCTGACTTATAGGCAGATGGCAGCCATTTTGTTGTAGTTTGGAAAGCCCCTAATTTGTTGAGCCGTCCATCTTGGTGTTGAGCTGTAATTACATGCAAAGCATCATTAGAATTCTGCAGAAATTTGCATGTGCAGAACAAATTCTACAGAAAATTTATCTTTTTCTGCAGAACTACGCTTGATTTTTTTTATATGGGCCCCAGGCTCCCAGACAAACAGGGCTTGCTTTGTATAATTTGAAAGATCTTGTTTAAAGTATGTTACATGTATGCTGTGTGTACGATGAACTTTTTTAGCATGAAGGAAATTCCCATTGACAAATGCTGCTGGCATTTAGTGGATTGCGTATTGAGTTTGAGTAGTTTTTTCTTGTTAACTAACTGGCTACTTTTAAGAAACCAAAAACCTGGCATCTCTGAAAAATACGACAACTTTGGGTGGCGAATCACTTCGCTCATGAGTCGATGAATAACGCAGTCAACTGCGTCAAATATATGTGCCAATGTGCTAGTGTTTTTTATGTTACTTGAGGCCATTTCTACTGTTGCTCAAGGTGGTGCAGGACGTCGATAAGTGGGATATGACCTTAGATGTCAAAGCTAACATTCCGAATTTCCTTTGTGCTGCAATCGATGAGTTGTCATGACCCTTGGAGGCTTATTGCACTGGCTAATGGTGTTGCTCTTCGCATTGATTCAATAAGGAAGCAAATGACGTTGCATACACGTAATCTCCAGGGATTCAATCCCGTGTGAAAGTGAAATTGAAAGACACTGGAAGATGAAGTAAAAGCTGGAAACTTCCGTCTCTATAATTGCGTTGCATTCTCTTCCACTGCAGTATTCGGTAACGACGATTATTAAGAGGATGTGTGATTGGGTTTCAAAGTCACTGCCTTTGATGTAAAGATGATACAAGATGGTATGTTTGTATATCCTATTAAATTAGTGCGAAGTGCCCTGGGGGAGGATGGACTTGGCCCCCACATAGATGCCTGCCTTGGCTTTCTGGTTTTCTCAAAGTTGGCATCTTATCGTCTTCTGTTGTCTTCTTTCTCAACACCGTTTGAATACTAGCCTACTGGTAGTTTATGATAGCTAAAATCACACGTGTTTGTACTTGGTGTGAATGCAGGTAAACAGATACGATGTCAGTGCTGCAAGTTGATGGTCCTTGCAAGAACCGTTCTTCACTTGACATAGGCATATTTTAGAGTTTCATACTTATTGGCTACAATAAAGGTGCGCATGTTCACTCAATTTTCTAAATATAATAAAATTAAAGCCATTGCAAGTTAAATGTATGTATTATACTCATTGCTTCCGGCAGTAAATAATATTTAGGATATAAACTTAATGTATTGGATTGAAGGTAAATATTCCCATCAGGTCTTTCCAGGAAAAAATCTGGCAAAGGTAAAGTGCTTAAAGGCAAATTCACAGGAAAGAGCTATTACTGTTGAGATAAGGGCGAATGACAAATATACGCAAAGCTCGAGGGTTAAAGACATCTTCTTAGAAAACTTTACCCATCAATGTTATGTGAACTATGATACGTAATGTTTATGCACATTGATAAAGCCAAATTGATCGCTCTAGTGGCATCTTTCAACGTCTTATATGGATGATATGAAGAGCAGCATATCAGTATAATCATTCTTTAATATAAAGCAGGTTCTTCAAAATGGATTCTAAAAACTACTTTCATAAGCAGATTCTTAAAAGTTGCTTGGATGTCTGCATATGTTTTCATTGTTTTTTTTTAAATAATCGAACTTGTTTGTGCTGAATAAGAGATTGTATGACTTGTAATGACACAATATCACAAATACAACATATGTCAATTAAATCATCAATATAAATTGAAAAAATAACATTTAAATAATCTAAACAGCACTTAAATGGAATGAGCAAAAGTTCAAAGAAAATAATAGTGAAAAAGCTCTTGTTAGCTTTTAGTTAGAATAAATAAATACACTGTAACTCTATCCAATTCACAGAAATTTCAACTGTGTATTTACAGAACTGATGGATTTCTTCCCAGCATCAATGCCAAAACTTCGCGTAATCTATTGTCAGTTGCTGATTCCGCTTATTCTAAATATTGGTTTTAAACACATAGCTTTATCGCCAATGCATTTTCCTGCGAACTGCAGTTTGCATGGAACTCAAAAATGATTAACCTTCTTCAGGTTACATTTCAAATTCGAACTAATGCACTATAAAACATCCATTTATATGCAGTAGCTGCACTGATGCATGGTGTAATGATGCGGTGGAAACTTCCTGTACACAGGACAACTCCATTTCCTGTCATCTTCAGTCTTTTTGTCTTCGACATCGCAATTCCTGGTGCAATAATGTTGAAATGCCCTTACTGAATAAACACAATCATCTGACAATGAAAGGTCCTACCCCTGCCTTGTATCTAAACTAAAAAGAAATCTTGCTTCGTGGAATGCAAGTCATTTCCTCATCACGGTTACCGTAGCAAAAATCATTCGCAAATCTGAGCATTGCATATGTTGGCAGTGATTTAATGAAATCACGACGAATTAATTAAATTAAATGAGAAAATAAATTAAAATCTGGGTGCTTTGCATGCTTCTGAGAGCGAAAGAAAGTGGGTCTAATATTTTCAACAAATTTCCTGATAACCAGTTAAAAATGTTTAATGTCGTTTAAATCAACGAAGATTTACTTTCAACTTTTCAACCAAATTTGGTAGAATTTTTGAATTTTAATTTCTTCTGGTCAAAGGGTTTTAATTATTTTTTGTATGCTTCTGAAGCGAAAGAGAGTGCGCCTACTATCAGATACATAAGGACCAAATAAGCTATTACTTCAGGCATAATTATTTTAATTTTAATTATTTTTGGCCAGATATAATAAAAATTTGTAATTTTATATCAAACGTGTTCAGGGTATTTCTAAAAATGGCGAATTAATTTGCCATTTTCAGCCAAATTTTGTAATACTAATTGGGTATAATTTGGATTGGCCGTTATTATTTGGCATGTTTATTGAAAGAATTATTTAAATATCAATTTTTTTTGGGAAATATTTTTTTGTTTTTTATTTTTATGCCGCATATTTTCAGCAACTTTCCTGATAACCAGTTAAATATGTTTAATGTCTTATAAAATCAACGAAGATTTACTTTCAACTTTTTAACCAAATTTGGTAGAATTTTTGAATTTCAATTTCTTCTAGTCAAATATTTATAAATATTTTGTGTTTTTAAACAGAAACGTACAATTTCCTCCTATCCTATTAGACATTTTCGATGTAATATAGAAAAAATAAAGATTTAATTTCCCATTTTCAACCAAATTTAGTATACTTTCAAATATTGGCCAAATATTTCTGAACAAGATTTTCCAGGAAATCTCTTGTTATCCAGTGGAAATGCCCTAGGTCTTATATTAAACAAGAACGATTTAATTTCTCATTTTCATCCATATTTGGTATACAATTTTAATTTCAATTATTTTGGCCAGATATTTATAAAAACTTCTTATTTTTAACAATTTTTTAATGAAATATCCTGTTATCTAGTAAAAATGTCCGATGTCTTGTAGAATGTGATTAGGATTTAATGTCTCATTTTTAAATGAATTCGGCATTTCTTCAGTCACGAAATATTTGACTTTTTCGTTTTCAAACGAAAATTGTATAAATGGGACTTCGTTAAACTTTCATTAAAATATTTTTTTGGTTCTCAAATATACAGGGTGGCCCAACACAGTATGGTTCAGATAGGATCTGATAGGTAGTTTTATTTGTTTAAATAAACAAACAACAACGTTTAAAAATGAATTTGAAACTTGCTGTTATAATGTGATAAGTTTGGCTAATGTTTCACAATTTCGTTTAAACTTAAATCAGCTAATAGACTCAAGCTGTACCCTTTTCTTTATCCATAATTTCCCCTGTTGGCAAACTGAAAAACTCTTCACTTAGTAAAGAAAAACGTCACCAAAATTAATTCTTTTAATCCCCAAAACAGTAGTAACCTTCTCCTGATGGGTACGTGTGGGTAGAGGTGTGCAAGTTTCCTCCCACTTCCCCCAGCCTTGTGTCTTATTGTCCCACTTCCCAAAGCTTACTTGCATCTACCCTTATTAAGCTTTTGAATAGAAAAAGGGAGCTAATTGCATCCTTCTCGAATGCAGGCACCTGTTGCTACCAGCTAAGCCTTTAAAGCTGAAAGCATTGGCTGCCATTTTGTCACAAGCACTTAGTGTCTTGAAGGAATAATTTACAGAGTGTTTATGTGGACCACAAGCCTCACTTAACCGCTCGTTATGCTTGCCACCATGCCCCAGAAGCTCCGCGGCTAAAATAATCAGCTGTTATTCCCTGAGCTGGTCTTGTTTGACGAAGAAGTGCAGCCAGCATGGCAGGCTCCATAAATTTGGCATGAATTAGGAAGTGCTCTTGTCCCTGCTTAATTTCACGTGCCGCCAACGTGCTAATGTGCCCTCGACGTTGATGACTTTATTTTTATTTAATTCGTTTTGTTTTTTTGGTGCCTCTTGCGGGAGTGGAGGTGTTGAGAGACGTTGAAGAATGTCTCTTGCCAGTGCCACCGAAATCGGTTTGAGCAATGACTTGGCGGTAACCGATTTAGATCTTCAGCCCGAAATAAGTCAGATGCTCGAGCAGTACTCCGCTTAAGTGCACTTGCCAGGATTTATGCCGGCACTAATTTAATAGTGAGCAAATGGTTCAGAATTGATGTTTTTTTCAGCCATACGTCGCTGTGCACATGGCCCTCGAGGCCATGGGATTATCCTGACATTGTTTAAGGCTGACTTTCTATTATGCCCGCTCCAGTAAGTGACTTACCTCGTGTTTCGTGGTGTTGGAATGTGGGCTCTGGTGTCTTTCCGGAAGGTTTGCTTCAACTTCAGTGTCTGCAAGTATTCCGATCATTACCCAGTCTTTGAAATGCCCCATGTTTCCACTGCTGTTAACTGGATGGCGTATATCCATTTTATGTGAATCATGTATGTTGCAATTGAAATTATATTTGTAATATACATGTATGAGAGCTATATTGGTAGTAATATGTAAAATAGGCCCATGTAAAAATATTATCATTTTTTCATGAATATTATTATATACACAACAAGACTTAATTACCATATTTGTAATAATGAAGATTATAAAAGCAAGGCATTAACTGAACTGGTCTATAGTTAAAGCAGTCTTTTTTAAATTCATTTAAATATTTTTGCAGCAAAATTATTTATACATGTATACCACATATATACTGCGGACCAGGCCCTATTCTATTCTATTCGGTAGGATACCGAATAGAATAGTTGATAAATATGTTTAATATAGGACTATATTTCTTATATAAAATAAATATGTAAAATAGCTTGCATTATAAATGTTATATATTTTTTTAATATACGTAATATATTTCAGAATTTTAAACATTCCATTTTGACAGAAATCGAGTCCAGCAACTGAAAAAGTCAGAAACCTGGAAAAGTCAGGATAATTTTTATCATTTTTAAAACACGCCAGAATGATGCCTAACTTTTAATCATAATTTCAATCACGCAGATATTTCACATATCAAATATAATTTGTACCATGCTTTATCGGTGTTATTTCCATCGTTATTTCACTGGTGTTATTGGCCCTGTTTAGATTTAAACTTACCGAGTGTTCACCAAAAACACGATATCATGTCAGGTTTTGGTAAATTCTTACTAAAATGGCATGTGCAAAATATCTATCAACATTCTCTCATCATTACTGTTCATGACGTCTTCAATAGCATGTAAGGAAAAGGGAGCACTTTGGTCTGTCTTTTCGTTTCAATGACTGACAGTTCTAGCCTTGATTTCTGAGGATTTGGCACATGGCATGATTTTCAAGGCTGTAATGGCATTTGTATTCGTGGTTCAGATTGCTCGTAGCCAGAATACAATTTATGAAAAAAAATGAAAAAAAACACACATCCAAGTGAAAGAGTGGAACTTCATTTAGCTTTTGGAAAGACTTTCGGAGTGAAACAAATGTTAGCATTAAATGAAATGTCGAGGTTTCACGTCATTGATTTGAATAAAATGTCATCATGACTGGCGCAACTGAATCTGCGAGTGGTGATGGGAGAAAAATCATCCAGTTTTACAGCCTTGAAAGCAATAAAAGAGGATGGAAAGCAGATGGCGTTTTTGTCCTGATAAATTTGCGAAGGCATTGAATATTATTAACCATTTTAGCACATCCACTTCGATCTCATTCCTTTTCTGCTGGTTTTACTCACATGTGTCTCGTATTTTTTTGTAAAATTGTCCTTGACAATCTGGAATCGTTTTTGGGGTAATGGGTAATTACTGTCAGTTGACATCAACAATCATTCTTAGATATTTTCATGAAAACTGAAAACTTTGATTCGGTTTGTAAAGAAATAGAAAGGTTCTCAAACTACACTCAATTCTCTAGTAAGTTGCTTACTTTTAGAAAAATTTGGCTATCATCTCTAGATTCCCACCAAATCTTAGGAGATTTCTAAATTTTGGCTATGGTAGAATCTAGCATATTTTCCCATTTGAAAAATTTCTATATTTTTTCTTACAACTGCATCTTGTCTGCTAAAATATTTATGTGCATTGTACTTTTTAGCAGCTTTTTTAATTCAGCAGTATTCCAAATCTATCATAGAATAACAAAATTGATAAACATATCCAGTGAAATCTGTCAAATTAAGCACCTTACCAAATTAGACCACCTACCTATATTGACCGATTTTAGGATACTTTGAAAACTCCTATGATCCTTATGTATGCAAGTTTCATACTAAAATTTCAAATAAAATATAGGTCAATTTAATATTGCACCATATTACTGGTGTTTTCTTAATTTCAACATGCAGCCGAAGTGATGCTGATTAAAAAATGTGCTATGCAAATGTTTGAAGCTACAAGATCAGTATTGGTTGTACAAATTAAATTTGTGTAATGTTAATTTAAGCATGGCATTAGCAAAGTCAAATTTCACACTTTACATTGTATTGGAAGAACTTAATCTTAATAGTAATAATACATGTATAATATCATATAATAAAGAAAAGAATTTTTAAATGAAGGTGATGATAATTAAGTTGGTTTTAGATCAAAAATTGAAACAAAAATATTTTTTTTAAATTTTAAACATTGACCATCTGACCCTTGGGTGGTCACCATAGCCAGGTTTCACTGAACATGTACTTAACATTTTGTCTTTATTGATTTATGTTATTAGATAATTAGCGTGAATTTCCTACCTATAGTGACTAATTATCACCCATTTCCAAATTAAAGTGTTTCAAATTTTTTCTATAAATTAAATGTTTCTTATTTAAAAAAGGCACCTCTGTTTTCCACATTTCTACCAATTTTGTCAGGATTGCTTAGAAACGTACATGTATTATTGACTGAATTAAATAACCATCTTCATGCTTCTGAAGGGAGCTTGTTTATATTTTACATAGTGATGTATTGATCCATTTCGGCAGTCATATTGTCACGCGTTAGGCACGTGCAAATGATATTAATTAGGTTTTTTAGCAAATTATCATTGAGCTTATACTAATTGAACAAATAAGACGATGTTTATAATCCGGCTTGCGCATCGAGCAATTATAGTCGTCTTATTGGCAACGGCAACACAATGTGCAGCTGAGCCGTGCCAAGGTTAGTTTTGCTAATTATGCAAATTAATTAGACACAAAATATTCTTAAGGCTCTGCACCGGAGTATGGAGTAGACTTTTTGTACGCCATTTATGGACCCAATCCATTTTAATCACCAGAAATGTATCTGAAATGCATTTGTAGACATCACGCAAGGAGACAATAAGCATATTTCAGTGATTTTTAAATTAATTGAAATGTGATTAAAGTAGCAAAATTGCTTCCATAGTAACACTTTCGAATAATTCCAAAACACTGGTTCTTTTTGTTTTACATCAATCTGAGATTAAAGTTTTAGTATGAAACTGCCCGAATGGAAAAATTGGTGATAGTTTTATATATGCCATTCTTGACTGTGTATGAGCCATTGGTCATGTGCAAGTCAGTATATGGCCATATATGCCCACTTGGCATGAGTCTATGTTCAAGGAATGAGCATCACCGAATTTGTATATGTGTGGCCATTTATGTAAACATTTCGGCCTATTTGATCATATCTAAGAATGTGATAACATAGGTATGACCTTTTGTGGCAAATGCCTGATTTAACTATATATGGAAAATGTAATATTTGTCCATATATTAACAGTATATAGGCATTTATTTATATAAACGGACAAATATGGCCAATTAGGTCCATTTGTGGCCAATGTATAAGGTTGTATGTGTCCATATATATATTTCCAACTGGGTGAGGTTAAATGCAGGTAATCTGGTTGCTCAATTCCTCAAAGGCATTTCGAAAGGCATCCTGGGTGGAAAAGTTGAATATGGCCAATTTCGGATTTACCCATATCTTTAATATACGGATATACATGTATATTCTCATATATGAATATACTAACTTAGGACTTACCCATGTATGGAAAAATCCATGCATGTACAATTGTATATGCCCATATATATTTTTTCTACCAGGAATAACCTGTATATTTCTGAAAATCCAATAATGCCATTCGAAGTTTCGAGAATTTAATTTCTATAATTTGGATGCTTGTGAAATGAAATGAACAATTGCAGATTTTTTTGGTCGAATCAAAAATTCATGTCTCAATTATGTCTCAACTTCTTGCTTTCAGGAAAGTTCCACTTTGAATCCAATTTCGAGTCAAATCCATAACGTTTTAATTCGGTTTGCTATTAAATAAGTAAGCTTGTTTGAGAATGCAATCTCTCCAATTTTCTGAAAATATTTCTGTTAAAATTACTTCCGCCTTTTCTGTTCGTCGCAGTTGAAGATCAGCAGTGTCTGGAGTGCCTGGATTATTGCTTATTCGAATTATGAATTCGACTGTAAAAATTATTCCAAATTATTCAAAGATTTTTTTCCTAAAAAAACCCAACTCGAGTAGACATTCAAAGACTCTGCCATTTTGATGGATGTGTGGAGCTGCTCCAAGGGCAACTGATCTAATTCCATCAGCCTTCATTGCAAGGCTGAAGCAAATGTTGGATAATTTCCTTCAATATAATTCAGTTAAGGGCATAACAGCTTCTGCCAGGGAATGTTTTTCCATTGTCTCTTCTCATGTTTTTTTTCTGGAAAACTTTGTTAGCAGTCATCAATTTGCTGTTGCGATACTGCCATACGTTTGCCATAATTCATGGCCTTGCAGAAAATATTGATACAAGACCATTCTTTTCACAAATTGAATTGGCTAGAGAAACAGATATGTTTGCCATCATTTGTTTTCCACTCTTTATTGTAGAAAAATATGTATTCCTTCCTGGTCCACAGGGTTTTTTGCCTGGAGGGCAGAACAAGAGGAAAACACCCCCGAAACCTGTCCCAGTAATTGGGTTATATTGTTACTGAAAACTGCACCATGATGTCTGCAAACTCAATAACAAACACTTCATTTTCTTCTTCCATTCCACTTTCTCTTGTTCAACCCCATTTTGTGGTTTTCATCCCTTTATGTCTCTTCTTCTGTGGTGCTGTTGCTTTGTCCTGCAATAATGAGAGGAAAGCAGCTTGGGTTTTGGGTTTCTGAAACCACCCCCATTTCCTGGGTGAATTTTGAACGTGCCTTCTGTTCTGATAAGGTGGTTTTCGTAGTCAGGATAATGAGAACTGATGATAAGGTGTCTTCCATGGTAATGGATGTGCTTTGGATATCTGAATTATTCCAAAAGCAATGCAGTTTTATTTAATACTAATGACATATATTATGGACTCATTTCTAGGGGAAAAGTGTAGTTTAGAAACTAAATACCGAGTTCGCTCAGAACCTAAGAAACCTTGGAAACCCTGGAAAAGTCAGGACATTTTTTAACTGACTGGCCTGGTGGAAAGATCCATATAATCAGCACAGTAGATACCAGTACAAATATACTAATCATATACTGATATTAGTAAAAAATGTAGTGATATCACTAACTATAAATGTACTGATATTAGTAGTCCCAAAAATGCTACAATACTGATATCATCAGTATATATAGTGATATCAGTATGCAAACATACTGACTTCACTAAGGTTATACTGATATCAGTAGAGAATCACAAACTCTTTTCTTCAGGGTGGGAGACCTTTGAAAGCTAGAGGGATTTTGAAAATTGTTCAAAAAGTGAGATTTCACAAGTTTGAATTATTTACTAAATTACGAGGCAACAATTCATACGTTTTAGTTATTTTTTGCCTATGGCATTTCTTTAATTAATATTCATAAGCAAATTTAGTACAGAAATTTGTTCCGAAAACCGTGATTTGTGATATTTGTTTTCAAAATGTTTGTTTTTGGCGTTCCATTAATTATTACTATTTCTAAGCAAATTTTCAATGCCAAAACCTATGGTTTGCAATTTTGGTTTTAATTTGTGTTTTACAGTTCCAAATATGTTACTCTAAAGCTTTAATGAACATTAAAAAAGTTCGTTTTCGTGTAATTTTTATGAATGATGAGTTAGAAGTTTTTAAACTAAGAAACACTTTTTAAGAATTTCACAGATTTTTTCAATAAAACACCAGTCATCGTAAAATTTAAGCAATTCGCATGAATTACTAGATTCCAATGACAGAAAATATTTTCTACACAATTGTACAGGTTTGTCCAATAAAAACTGACCATTCGTCTTTAAATTTAGACAAATAGTGACTATTTGGTAACCATGACAGGGTACTAAAATTTCGTAATACATAGTTTCTGTCGACATGCATATTGGATATCTTTTGTTCATCAATTAATAATTTACCGGTATTCAGATTGGATATTTTTTTTGATAACTTAATAATTTGTCGACAGGCATATTGAATATTCAAGGTACTGCCAGTTAATCTACAATGAATGCATCTGAAAATTTGCAAAAGTCAGTTTTTTTTAAATAGCTCTTACATGGTCACAACTGTAACTTGGGGCCCAAAGGCATCATGGGAAAGAATCATGTGCGTTAACTCCTTCCTGTTG